>SKCR01030677.1:0-111479 GCA_019454045.1 Zanthoxylum bungeanum | reverse complement strand
GAAGGTTAAATGAAAACAATATATACTTGTTGCATAAAATGCCTTGGCCGAATTTGTCAAATACAAATGCACCAAGTTCATTTCAATTTCATTACATTTAACTTATCAACTTTAATAAATATCTAAAACACTTTAAAGATATTAATATAAAGTCAACAAAAGGCAACCAAGAAAATATAACCCTTATATTCTTAAGGTATTGGCCGAATTTAACAAGAAATAAAGGAAAAAGATATTTTCATTTTTCAAACATTTTTGAACAAATATCTTAAGAAGTCAAAATCAATTTGACAACCATTTTCCTTTAATGTAAAGTCAACAATTGCAACCTTAAATCATTTCCTAACTTTATCATTTGGTGATATATTTATATTTTAATTATATTAATCATTTAACAATTAAATAATTAAATAATTAATTAAATACAAATATATCAAATATATGTATTTAGATTACTTTAAATATCTCAAATACATATATTGATGATATATGTCAAATACCTTTATTTGACTATTTATTAATGTGTATTTAATAATATCATATATTAAATACAAACACACATTAATTAGGAAATGACGGTTCGGCCCGTTCGCATGTATTTTTCGTTTACGGATTAAACGATTATATAAAAATCATCATTCATAAATGTTGCTCTAGTGCTCTACGAGTATGTTTCATTATTGAGACTCTCTAGATTCAGGTATATCCGTCACGAAATCTAATTTCATGTGCATAATCTATCCACTTGTAGATTATGACGATCACAGATAAACTAGCTGAATCATACAGGTCGAGGTCATTACATACGTATAATCCCTCCGTCACAAGTATCCAGATAATCCCAGAGATATAGATGTAAATGTCAAATCTCTATTGGTATCATCTCGTCGACGTATCTATTAGCAATCTTTAAATAACACTCGGAACTTACTTCTGATGTATGCTGTGGCCACAGATTTAACAGACTGCTAAATATATATGGACTACCTATGCTCTGTACACAGAACTGACGGATCATATCTTGACACACACATGATATCCTGAGGATCGATCCACACCCAACGAACAGGCGGAGGTCTGATCTAAATAGATCGGTGACGTGACTGCCATCTAAGTGTGGAGGATGTCTCCATACATCCACAGTGGTGTCTCAAGTCGAATGACCACTATGCTACTCAACCTGAGAAGATTCTTATTGACGTTGGTGTTACCATCCTAAGAATCTTCGGTGAGCCGTTCAGTGTTTATCCACTATAAACACCTACACGTCTATACGAGTCTCATAGACTCATGGTTCATTGGGATAAGCATCGGACCAGGTCTCGATATACGACATGTACTGGTCTCAACGGATTTGACTAACCGACCCGTGTTAGCAAATCTTGACCAGGAACTATGTTTGATAATATTAATATAGCAGTGACACTTCCCAATGTCAATTACAAACTAACTTTGTAACTGTGTACTGCATTATATATTATCGGGCCTTTGTCTAATATATACATATCACTAAACCAAATTTAGTTTCAATCTAATCGTAATCAGATCGAATACATATATAAGAACAAGAGGTGAACCATAAATAAGTAATATTATGGAATAATGGGATGTTCGTATTCATGAGTCAGACATAAATACGGTCAGGATTGGCGCCCTGAGCACCAACCCCAACAGGGTGTAGGAATGGTTGATATGGGTTTGTTGGTTAGTGTTTGGGTGAGATGCTTTGTATGGGTGTATGGGTGTGAGGGGGAATAATGGTTGTAATTGGATCAAGTCAGAGGGTTATTGTGAGGTTATGGAGGGTGGTTGCATGGGTAGTTATGGGTGTCTTTGTTTGTTAGTTGTTTGTTTTAGTATTTGGTGAATGTGAGGGAATTATTTTTGTTAGTTTGTGTTTGGTTATTTGTTGATGGATTAGTTTATTATTGTTTGTTATTGTTAGACATGTGTGGAAATTATTTTTGTTGTTTACGTGAATGGGAGGGATTTTGTTTGGTTTGTGAATGAATTGTTTAATGAGTTATATTTGTTTATGTTTTGATTAGGGTTTGTTTTTTGTCTTTTAGTTTTTGGTGAGAGGTGAAAGTGAGTTTGGTTTGGGACGGGGATAAATTTTAAAATTGAGACAGAACGAGTGAAACCGAAGCTTGAACCAGTGAACCAAATCCAACAAAATGCCAATTCTTGACCCTTTTCCTTCCGACGTCCATTTCCCGTAACTTCCGCAACTTAAAAGGTAGTGCCTCCATTTGAGGCTCATCATCGGGACTTACATGCAAAAATACAATGCGTACAAGTGTGTCCGAATGGAGAAACCGAACTTTGTTGGACATGGTAAGATCTATGATGAGTCGCACTGAGATACCTATTTCCTTCTGGGGATATGCATTAAACAGTGTAATTCATATTTTGAATAAGATTCCATCTAAGTCTGTTCAATAGACTCCATATGAGATATGGACAGGAAAGAAACCTGGTTTCTCATTCCTGAAGATTTGGGGTTGCTGGGCATACGTCAAACGTTTGGAAGGTACCAAACTTGAACCCAAATCAGATAAATGCCTATTCGTAGGATATCCTAGGGGAACCAAAGGATATTACTTCTATCACCCACAAGAGAACAAAGTATTTGTTGCTCTACATGCGGTTTTCCTTGAGAAGGAATTCCTAAATGCAGTGGTTAGTGGGAGTAAAGTAGAACTCGATGAAAATCGGAGTGATACTGTTCCAGGCATAGAATCCTCAACGGAATAAGAACAGTCCATCAGGGATGAGACTTCACCATAATCTTCGATTACACAAGGACCGCGTAGGTCGGAGAGAGTCAGGAAACAACCTGAGAGGTATGGGTTCCTGATCTCGCCTCATGTAGATATTAATCTCATTGAGGATAATGAACCGGCTACGTATGAAGAAACGATACAAGATATCGATTCCGCTTTATGGTAAAAAGCCATGAAGTGCGAAATGGATTCCGTGTACACCAACCAAGTTTGGACACTGGTTGATGCACCAGAAGGCGTAAAGCCTATAGTTGCTGTAACATCCTAGATTTTCGGGATTGTTCTAGAAGATTCCCGGACGGATGTTTTAGTCTTGGAGCATGATGATGATGAAGAATAAGAGTTTAAGTGATGTTATATGAGCTGAAATATTATATTATGAATAATCGTCGCGTTGGAAAACGCTTGGGATTACAAGTCAGTTGCGCGATTTTCGTAAAACGCATAAAGTTTGCGATTTTGGTTACGAAAAGAGCAAATGAACTCCGATCGAGCTGATTTTTAGACCATCAGACTCATTTTTCCGCGATAAACAACTTTCGTGTTGAACACCTTTCGAGAATCGCATAAGAAGATCTCCGAAATTGCGATATTCCAGAAGGTTCCAGAATATGGGCTGATCAGTAAATTCGCAGGGACTAAATTGATATTTTCCAGCCTAGTATATAAAGCCTTGAGGTTTTCATAAATTGCAAATAAGGCAAACCAACCCAAAACACCCACACGCCCCCCCCCCCCCCACGCCCATTTTTGCGTTTGGAGGTTCGCTGGTCGCGCCGGCGGCCTACCGGCCACCGTCGACCGGTGTAACCGGCCAGAATGGAGCGCCCAGCCACCGTGTATCCAGTGGTGGCCGACGGCGACACAAAGACGTCGGAAACGACGAGTTTTAGAGAGAAAGAGGGGCGCCCATGGGTTGTCCGATCCTGGCTCGTTGGTACATTTCACGGCCCGAGCCACCTACCAAATCGAAGCCCTCAACGAGTACTACGAGTGTGCGAAGTCGGTTTCACCGAAAATCAACCGGTTGAACGTGAATCGAGGAAAGAAGATTCAGATGAATAGTATACCCATATGAACAGTAACTCCGATCGAAATTCCGATCGCACCAGCACGTTCGTATGGCCGTTGAGAGTCTGAATATGGCCTCGGAATTTCGGTACGACTCTCCGTTTAGAATTTCATGTTTTAAAGTGTGTCGATTTAGTTTCGGATGCTTCTATTTATTCCGTAGTGTAATGAATTTGCATGAACTAAATTGAATGTGATATAATATGTTAAAACGAAAAATGTGGCAGAATCCGGGGAGAATGAGATGAGATATGATCGATCCGGTAGAATTAGCGAGTTTCCGGTAAAACAGAGCTTCTCGCGCGATCGAGCATAGATGACTGTAATCATGAAAATATTATATATATGATATTGCAAGGGTAATTTGGTAATTCCGGAGTAGTTCGGAGGGTTCAAGACCATTCCGTAGCGTTTCCGGAAACTTTTCCGCAAGGTTTGCTGCAAACGCGTAAAACAAGATTCTAGGCTACCCAGTTAGTTGGAATAGTATAGAAAGATATGTATTAAAGTAATGAAGTTTGTACCGTAGTATCGGTGATGATTCGGGTGTTCCGGGGAAGCCCGTAGTTATTATAGATGAGTTGGAAGTTCCGCAAATAGCGGTACTAACCTTGTGTTATTACTTGTTTGACAGATCGGACCCGGATCGCGGGCGTTCGTTTAGCCAGGTAAGTAACTCATGTTCTGAGTACTTGATAGATTTAATAATGCTCAAAACTAGTAATGTAATAAAGTTGTTTGTTGATATATGCATGAAACCTGTATATTATATATATATATATATATATAAAGATGAATGTAGGACAAAGAAGCGGGTGTATTAATATACACACATAGATAAGAACAAGCAAAAGGGAAAACATGAGCGTATATAAGTAAAAGATACCTATGTAGGTATAATCAGTATATATATATATATTATATATATGTATAGATTGAGCATATGAATTATGTCATGTTTATGTTAGACAGGAAAGATATTATGTATGAGTATATAGAAGCATCAGATATTTGTGTAACCATAAAACAAGAAGAATATATATATTTATATATATATATATAGATATATATCTATATAATTAGACGAGATTTGGGTTTGGGGGGTTGTAGAAAACTACACCATAGGGAATGGGTTTAAAGCTTAAAAGATGTAATGGCGAGTACGATTTATAGGTATACTTTCTTGATAAGGAAAATGGAAATTGAACGGATGTGTATATTTACTAATAAGAATAGCCATTAATTGATATAGCAAAGATAATGGTAAAATGTAAAGGTTATGATATGGTATTATAGATGAAATGCTAAAATATGGTAATTTAAGTTTGCATGATGGATGCTTGAAAATAATGAAATATATATGTCTTTATTTTTATAAGTATAGTTGGATATTTAGATACGTGTGTGTATGCGTACATGTGTATATAAGGTTGTCTGATAAAGTAGGTTATGAACATGAGTAGTATAAAAGAATGTGAATGAATTATGCTGTGAGGAAGTATGAACATGTTAGTATTAGTAACAGTGTTTATGAAAGGCATATCATGTCTATATGCATTCTAGTCTGAGTTACATTTCAGAATTCAATAAAGGTAAAGTAAGAACGTATTTACATATATGTATGCATGTATATATAAATATGGTAATATACAAGGATAAGTTTTATGTGTGCATAGAGTATGCATAAATATGTATATGTGTTTATATATATTATATAGGAAATCGTGGCTAGAGTAGGAAGAAGCATGAGAAATGCATATGCATACCTACATGTTTTGGTTTTCAGAAGTTACGTTAAGCTAAGAATGGTTTTCAAATGTTTTGAAAAGATGTTTCTTACAGTTGAGATTTGATTTAAGTTTTCTAAAAAAAAAAGAAAGAAAGAAAAGAGGTTTATTTGCGGTTTTATGGTTTTCTTCGAGGCATGAGGTAAAAACTCACCCCAGTATGTAACTTGAGACACAGTTTGGACTTGACGGATACTTTGGATTCGGGATTTGGGATTTGACCCATCCCAATTGTACATTGTTGGAATTGACGGATTCAGAGACATGTGCATATGTTGAGGACTGAGGGGACGCTCTCAGATCCTCTAGATGGGTTAGGGGGACGACGATACGTAACGCCCCTATACCCCAGTTTGAGCTTGGGTGGTAGCATAGATCCGCACCCCCAGCTCCAGTTTGTGGCTTGGGGGACGGCGAGACGGAACACCTCAGGACCACCAGTTTCAGGGCAGATATGACATGTTTTGGGGGATGACGATACGTAACGCCCCAATGTCATGGGTTTGCATATCTGGCTCCAGGGCTTATGGGGGGACGGTGATACGTAACGCCCTCATACGTCTGTTTTTTAGCATACACTCAGATACAGTTTCACTTTTCAGACATAGTTTTCCAGTTTTTAGATTCTCAGTAAACAATTTTCAGAAAACAGATTTTAAAAACAGTTCCCAGAAACCAGAGTATTAAAGCATGTTTTTAGAAGATAAACTTTATAAAGAAGATTTCAAAATAAAGTTTCAGAAAAGAGTTCTTTTTTTTTTATATATATAGATAAAGTGTTTTCAAGGAAAGAGTTTCGGAAAGTATTTTCTAAAAAGTATGGAATAATTAAAGTTCAGTATAGCTTATAGGTTGTGCATAACATCCTGATTAACACATGAGATGCATTTAGTGACATTGAAGCATGATATCATGATTATATATATTTGTGATTAATGCCTGTGTGTAATATATGTTCACATAGAAGAAACAATTGGTAAGAAATTAGCAGATAATTATATGGTTTCATATACATGTTCATATGGTTGATTTTAGTTTGTTGAATGTTTAATAGAAAGAATATTTTATTAGTCCGATTTGATGATATTTCAATGAAATAAAAGAAAGATAACTATAATAAAAGCCGAAATTAGATTAGAAATGAGCATATAGAAAATTGGAAAGATATCAGAGTAATGCAGTGGAAACGTAGTGGGAATTGATACAATAGATGAGTCTATGAAAAACTCAATGACTAGGTCATAGATATTTAAAGTATAAGTAAGAACAGTAGGTGTTATGGATGTGAAAGATAAGAAATTAATAACAATATAGTAATGATCGGAAATGAATAAGAATTCTATTGTTAACCCATATGTAATGATATGGATATTAGAAAGTATAAACTAGAAATATGATTAAGTTATGTATACTTTTATAAAGAAGATAAGAAATTAAGTAACATGTTTGCTAAACGGATTGAGATAAAATAATAAGTTTATATGTATCTTAAATTGAGTGTCAAGAAAGCAGCTTAGGTTAATACAGATTAATAATTCGTAACTTGTTTGTGTTTGACGCTCAAGATATGAGCATGATTACTTACTGAGTCATTATGACTCACACCACCACAGTTTGTAGTTTTGCAGGTCAGTAGCAGACATCTCGAGCCCGTAGAACTTTGAGGGAGACTTGAAAACAGTGGATCGCCCTAATTGCAGTCGAGGAAGTCAAAAGAGTCCTGGGTTGATTTATGGGTCCTCATGGCCCTTTGTATGGTCATTGCATTTGAAATCCATTTGTAATGGTGATGTATTAGTATAGTTTTTATTTTGAGTTCTAGCCGGAGGCCAAGCATTTACTTTTATGTCTTTGAGTCCAGGCTTGAGGCCTTGATTGTTGAGATGCCGACCTGAGGTCGAGATTTGATGATTTTGTTGTACATGGATGCTGGTTATAAGCCAGGTTGCATGATGTTACGAATACATAATGTCGAAATTTCGTTAGAATCAGAGGCTTATGGAGATGGGTTCTTCTGTCTCCTGCCGGTAGCATTCTGGCCTAGGCGAGATGTTACAATTGCAAATGGGTCTTCAAGAAGAAGACCGACATGGATGGCAACGTACAAACGTACAAAGCTAGGCTTATAGCGAATGGGTATCGTCAACGACATGGTGTCGATTATGATGAAACTTTTTCACCCGTTGCCATGATTAAATCCATTCAGATAATGCTTGTTATTACTGCATATTTCGATTACGAGATATGGCAGATGGACGTTAAAACCGCTTTCCTTAACGGAAACCTTTTGGAGGATGTTTATATGCAACAGCTTGACGGTTTTATCGTGCCTAGACTTGCAAACAAGGTTTGTAATTTAAATCGATCCATTTATGGATTGAAGCAAGCATCGCGGTCTTGGAACCAATGTTTTGATGAGATCATAAAATAATATGATTTCATTCAAAACGAGGATGATCCTTGTGTATATAAGAAGGTTAGTGGGAGAGCACTGAATTTTATTGTCCTTTATATTGACGATGTATTGCTTATAGGCAATGACATTCTCATGTTAACGTCAGTGAAAGCTTGGCTTTCATTGAAATTCTCCATGAAAGATCTGGGAGAAGCAGCCTTTATTCTGGGAATAAAGATCTATCGAGATAGATCTAGAAAGCTACTTGGACTCTCTCAGAGTACGTATATTGACAAAGTGTTGAAGAGATTCAACATGGATCAGTCCAAGAGGGGACTGTTGCCAGTGTCACATGGTGTCTATCTATCTAAGGACATATGTCCTAAAACTCAAGATGAGAGAGACAACATGAGTCAGATACCGTTCGCCTTGGCAGTCAGATCGATCATGTATGCCATGATATGTACACGACCTGATATCTCCTATGCTTTGAGCATGTGTAGTCGCTATCAGGCCGATCCAGGTGAAGGTCACTGGATGGCGGTTAAGAATATCCTTAAGTATCTTAGACGAACTAAGAATGCTTTCTTAATCTATGGAGATGGAGAACCTGAGGTAATTGGGTATACCGATGTAAGTTTCCAAACCGACAAAGACGACTGTAAGTCGTAATCCGGGTACATATTTTGTTTGAATAACGGAACAATGATTTGGAAATCTTCCAAGCAAGAGACTGTTACCGATTCAACAACAGAAGCGGAGTACATTGCTGCAGCTGAAGTAGCAAAGAAGGCAGTTTGGATCCGAAAATTCCTAAGTGGATTAGGAGTAGTTCCGTTAGCAGCTGAGCCCGTTCCATTATATTGTGACAATAATGGGGCTATAGCGCAGGCTAAGGAACCGCGGTCTCATCAACGATCCAAGCATGTTCTTCGACGTTTCCATCTAATTCGTGAGATCATACATCGTGGCGATGTGAAGGTCGAGATGGTTACATCGGATAACAACTTAGCAGATCCGCTAACGAAAGCTATTCCTCAGCAAAAGTTTGAGCGACATGTACATAGTTCAAGTATTAGATGCTTGAGTGACTGGCTATAGGCCAAGTGGTAGATTGTGTAGGGGTTTTAAGGGCTAAATCCGGTAAAACAGCGGAAGCGGTGGAAAATCAAATTTTCCGATTTCAAAATTTTTTTTCAGATTAATTAAATAAATATATTTATTTAATATTCCAATAATGAAATTATGAAAATAAAATTCAATAAATCATATTTAAGTGAATTTACCGAATTGCCCTTACACTTGGTACTTTGTCCATTTTAGTCCGAAATTGATCAAATCAATTTTGAATGATTCTAAATCATTTCTAAGATGAACTTAGCATGTTCAAAACATTAAAACACCAAGACAACACAAATGCCCAAATTTCCAACCCTTGGCCGAATGCACCATTAAGGTGCCTTAATATGCATTTTGTCATTTCATACTTCAAAACACATCAAGATGTAATCCAATCAACATGAAGCTTTATGTGCATCATATACACATCCTTATACACAACATAAATGAAAAGCCCCAAATTTGGAAGTGGTCATGAACCCTAATTTTTCAATTTCTTCAAATTGGACAAATTAGACCAAATAGTTTAAATCAATTACTTTAATCATCATTCTTCCATCCAATCCAAGTCTCAACACAATGAAACAACTCAAGATCAAATCTAGGTCATTTAAGAGTGGTCAACAACTCTAGATTAGCAACAAGGTTTCCAAAACCATAAAAGAATACTTATAACTACAATAGTCACAAGCTTCCATCATCATACATGCTCAACACTTTCAACAAAACTTCCATCATCAAAAACACAAAGAATAAATAAAAGAATAACTTAAGAACATCACAAGATGTTGCCTAGATCATAAGGAACATTCTCTTATCTAATAGTAAGTTGGAAAAACTTACTAAATCCAAGCTTTTTCTTTAGTTTCTTCTTTTCTTCCTCACTTGCTTCTCTTGTTTCTTTATTGGAGTTCTTTTTAAAAAGTGTATTATGTTAGAAAATGAAATGAAATGAAAACAATATATACTTGTTACACTTTAGCCTTGGCCGAATTTGGCCAAGCCAAATACAAGAATATTAATTTCATTTTCATTTCAAATAAATTTGTTTAACTTGATAAAATATCTAATAAGACCTTTATTGATATTTAGTTTAAGTCAACAAAGGCAACTTAATCATTTTAAATCAAATATCCAAAGTTAAGATATTTATATTTAAATCAATTTGATCATTTAACAATTAATTAATTAATTAATTAATTACAAATATATTAAATATATGTATTATATTTACATTAAATATCAAATACATATATTCATTTAGGATATAAGTCAAATATCTCAATTTGACTATTAATTAATGTGTATTTAAATTAATCAAGTATTAAATGTAAATACACAATAATTAAGCAAATGCCTATCGGGTCTCTTTAGCACGTATCTTGCGTTTAACCTTTAAACGACTTTATATATAATCAATATTATTTATTAAATGTTGCTCTAGTACTCTACGAGTATGTTTCATTATTGAGACTCTCTAGATTCAGGTATATCCGTCACGAAATCCAATTTCGTGTCCATAATTTATCCACCCGTAAATTATGACGATCACTGATAATCTTGCTGAATCATACAGGTCGAGGTCATGGAAAATGTATAATTCCTCCGTCATAGGTATCCGGATAAATCCCAGAGATATAGATGTAAACGTCAAATCTTTACGGGGATTATCCAGTCGACTATTCTATCAGCAATCTCTAAAAGAATGTTTTGAACTAGCTTCTAAACTTTACCACGGGCCCGTGGTTTTATCTGATTGCTAATCATATGGACTACCTATGCTCTGATACACAGAACTGACGGATCCTATCTTGATACACATAGGACACCCTAAGGATCTATCTACACCCAACGAACAGACGGAGGTCTGATCTAAATAGATCGGTGTCGCGACTGTCATCTAAGTGTAGAAGATGTCTCATGTGCCCACAATGGCATCTCAAGTCTAAGAATCACAAGTGCTACTCAACCCGAGAAGATTCTTATTGATGTTGGTGTACCATCCATTAAGAATCTTCGGTGAGTCGTTCAGTGTTTATCCGCTATAAACACCCACACGTCTATACTAGTCTCCAAGACTAATGGTTCATTGAGAAACCATTGGAATCATATATTCCAGTATACGACATGTACTGGTCTCAACGGGTTTACTTTACTGACCAAGTAGTGTAAACCTTGACCAGGAACAGTCTGAGAATGACAACGTCATGATACTACTCAATGTCAGTTGCGACGCTTTTGCAACAGTACCATGACTAATCATTCTAAGGTCATTACGTCTTTACCATATAAAAAGATAGATTATATTGTAGAAACTGCATATATTATTCATAATAATAATGTTTTACAGAAGTATTCTCAAAGAAATACAACCGGGAATTGGCGCTCTGAGCACCAACCCCAGCAGATTGTTGGGCAGTTATGACCCATAGCGTTACTGTTTGTAAAAGACATTGTGTTTTTGTACAAAATTAACTATGTGACAATGAAATTGGCTTTTACCATTTTGTAATTTATTTATTTTGATATATAAATGGTAGAAGTCCTTATGATTAGTTCTGGATTGAGATGATATGAGACAGTATCAATCCATGAAGGTTTAATCATTAAATATCCCTAGTTATAGTATTATCGAGATTGGACATCGATAATGTGGAATAGACTAGTATTGCACTTCTGCGCGTTGTGAGGGCATAACGACATGGTTCTCATATATTTAAGTATTGGATATTTATGCAAGTGCGATAGAAGGTTGTGTTTTACCGATGGTACGGAAAACAGCTTCGCTCTAGATAGACCCCGCGGATTCCCATTGGTAGTATGTCTATGTGTCTATGGGAATCCGCTTCAGGGTAGGTGTATTTGGTCTTAACTTGAGACTTGCATCGCTAGTACTTGCGACAATCGATAAGCTTTGGTTTTGGTCGTCTAGGACTTTAACAGGTTCTGTGTATGCCTCTTCTGGGTTTATTGAGAATCGTAGTGTATTGGGTGTGATGTCAAGACGGAAGTATCACTTCAGACATATGGAGATGATGATCGCCCAGGGATACAGAACTGGTTCTTTATTGTGTTGCAACCACCGAGATAATATGACAAGGTCAGGATTATCCGATTCAAAAAGACTAGTTGCTTGATATCCGATATATGCTTCGTACATGGCAGACACTTCTCCAGCCCCAGGCCTTGCATGTGATCATCCGATACTGGATCGTTATACACTATACTACGTATACTACGCCTGATATAGATCGTATATTCCATTAAGAATATTTCTGGAGAATTGGGTTGGCATGACACTTTGTTAGAAGCCAACCTTGTCTCGTAAATCGATAAAAATGTAGTACGAGGTACATACATGTTCGGATAGTCCGACGACCAGATTTACTGCCAACATATCCAGGGATCTCTTGGGCCGCTTCCCGAAGATTCACCGATGACGTATGATTCGAGCTTAATTAATCTGGGATTAATTGCGGAGAGACTTTATTAGGATAAAGTACTATTTGAAGAGAGAGAAAGATTATTTGGAATTAATTGTTAAAATAATATATTTGATATATTAAACGAAATTAGATTTCGACGCGGAATTAAAATTAGATTTTAATTTGGGCAAACGAGTTAATTTAGAATTAATTCGTTATCGACATGAATAGTAATTTTACTAGGCATAATTATTTAATTAAATTCGATTTAATTACGTCGCGATGGAAGTTCGTTAATTCGGAATTAGCGAACTCAAGCTCGAGAGTGTTTGCGGGCCCACTCGCATTTGGAATCGAGTGGGGCCCACATGTCACATCAACCATCACTTCACATGTCACATTTAATTTCTTTTGGTTAATGTGTTTAGGTGGAGTTGGTGAAAGCTTTATACACACTCCAAGTCAAAGCTTTGATTGACTTATACCAAACACACTTTTCTGGTATATGATTAATTTTGTTTTTTTGAAAACAAACTACATGTCATCACTTCTCTTTCCTTTTGCCGAATTCAAGAGCAAAGATATATTCTCCCATTTTCTTCTTCATCACCGAAAATTGAAGGAAGAAATTGAAGAATTTTGTTGCAAAATTTTTCAAAGAGCTAGCACTCATCAATGAATCATACAAGGTGTTAGGGAAACCAACTTGAGAGCTTAGAATCTTGAAAAAGCTTGGAGCTTGATTATCATCTTCCTTGGACTACCTTGGCCGAACCTATAAGAGAAATTTGGGCATTTGACGCATCCTAAATCCGATCATTGTAAGTGTGTTTCTGCCACTCTTCTTTGTTATTCATTCACATTTCATGCTTGATTTTAACTTGGGACTAAACCTAGAAACCCAACACATATGAATTTACCCTTCACGAGTATCTCGTAATTAGAGCCGGGTCATAATGTTCGTTATACCCCTATAATTATTTTTACCTTAAGTTCCATTGATTCTTTAATGAACGATTTATTCATAACTATTATGAATATTAATCTTTCTATTCGTAATAGAAAGACTTAAGCGCTCAAATCATTTAAGTACCGAATCAACCCTTAAGAAAGATACTCATCTATTTCTCGCAAGAAAAAGTAAACTTCATGTCTATGTAAAACGTTCCCAGCTACAAAACAAACAGTGCCCCCAAAGTACGTAGCTATTGGTCGGGACTGCTACACCAACCTCACCTTTGTAAATCAAGGACACAGCCTACCATGCAGGAGTTCGTAGTACACTCAGGATTAAGATCAATCTATATATGACCATCAAGTAGATTGAAATGACTTTCTTTTCTTAACGAATATTATAAGAATGTCATTTCTATCTGGGTCCAGTCCTATATGATCGCATCATACAAGGTGCCTCCATTCTCATGTCTCTACATGTACGATCCGGATCAAGATCGCCATACAAATATAGAATGGACGCAGCTATAGATAAACTGCAAAAAAAAATGCCCACTTTGTTTGCTATCTATGGACTATTTAAGATTATTAACTTCAGACTTAAATCCTTTGTATATGACACTCATATACTAAGTCTGAAGGTACATAAGTAATCTAGGGTATTTAAAAAGATATATAATATGCGAAAATTAAACAAACAATTTGATAAATGAATAATGCATCATTTTATTTCAAAACACATGAAACCGTTTACATCACATGTAGCTCTATGGCATATATCCCAACAATAAATCTATGAGAATGCATATGCATATATGTATGTTATGGTTTTCAGAAAAATTGAACTTGAAGTTAAAAGAATAGTTTTGAAGTTCAAAGAGCTTTAAAGAAAAGTTTTAAATGTTTTTAAAAAGTATTTCAGAAAGTGCTTTCTACAGCTTTGAGATTTAAAGCATGGTTTTATGGTTTTCGGGGCATGAGGTAAAAACTCACCCTAGTATGTAACTATTACAGAGATGGAATTGACGGATATAGTCACATGTGCACATGTAGAGGACTGAGGGGACACTTTCAGATCCTCGAGCCGGGCTAGGGGGATGAGCGATACACAACGCCCCTAGACCCCATTTTGAGCTTGGGTGGTAGCATAGATCCGCACCCCCAGCTCCAGTTTGGGGTTTGGGGGACGGCGATACGTAACGCCCCAAGACCACCAGTTTCAGGGCAAGTATGGCATGCTTTGGGGGACGGCGATATGTAACGCCCCAATGTCATGGATTTGCATATCTGGCGCTAGGGCGTATATGGGGACGGCAATACGTAACGCCCCCATGCGTCAGTTTTTCAACAGATATCCAGATATTAGTTTTTTTTAGAAAAAAAGTATTGAAATAACAGGTTTTCGGAAAATAGTTTTCAGAAAATACAAATTTCAAATAGAGACTTCAATTTTCAGAAACAGTTTCAAATGGGCCGTTTTTAGAAATAATTTCAGAGAACAGTATTTCAGAAAGACAGATTTCATAAAGAGTTTCAGAAAGCAGTTTTCAGGAAAAACAACTTTTCAGAAAGTATTTTTAGAAAGTATTTTCTAAACAATATGACATGTCAAAGTAGAAAGTAGTCTATAAGTTATGCATATAAAACATACATTTTGGTTATCCATTGAAAATGCATGTAGTGATATTATGCACGATCGTAATAGTACATTCATATCTAAGTTTTTCAGAAAAAGCTTTATAGAAATAGTTCATAAAGATAGCATAGCAGAGAGTAGTAGAGTATAATTCACAAGATAAGTATATAGATCATACACTCTAGAAGTCATTTGAGATGCATATAGCTAACATTAATGTATGATTTCAATATTATGTGGATGATGCATGTATGATTGTAGGTTTTCATAAGAGGTCCTCTCTGGGAATAGTAATTCGTGATAATATGATTGCATTCATACATGTAAACATGATCTAAAGTTGTGTAATAATGATTGAAGAAAAGAATATTTATTAATCCGATTTGATGATATTTAAATGAAAAAAAAGAAGATAATTATAATAAAAGCCGGAACTAGATTAGAAATAAGTATATAGAAAAGTGGAAAGATATCAGTGTAACATAGTGGAAACGTAATAGGACTTGACACAGTAGATGGAACTATGAAAACTCAATGACTATGTTATAGACATTTAAAGTATAAGTAAGAACATGATGTAATTAAAAATGAATAAGAGTTCTGTATTTAACTCATACTGAATATTACGAATGTTACAAAGTATAAACAAGAAACACGATTCAAGTTTATGTATACTCAGATAGAGAAGATAAGTAATTAAGTTACATGTTTGCTAGACGAATTGAGATCAGATAATAAGTCTAAATTTATCTTATGTTGTATGTCACGTAAGTAGCTCAGGTTAATACAGAAAAATAAATCAGATCTTGCATGTGTTTGACACTCAAGGAATGAACATAGTTACTTACTGAGTCATTATGACTCACACCCCAACAGTGTTTGAGATTTTGCAGGTTGGTGACTTGATCGGCCAATCACAGACACCAGAGTTTGAGAAGTCGGATAACAGCACTGCAGTCAGCCAGTCACCAAGTCATGGGGAAAGGAGGGTCAAGTTATTTTTGAGTCTAGTTGTAAATGATTTGTATTGTACAAGTTTAAGTTTTGTAAAAGTTTTTGTTTATATGCATTTTCGGGCATGGAGCCCAGTGGTATTATGTTTGAGTTGATTATTAGATTTTGTTTGGGCCCTATAGGTTGTTATTGTGCTGGACTCTGATCCAGGTTGCTCAATTTTTGCAGAAGGCATGCCGAAATTTTGTGAGAGTTGGAGGCTTATGGAGTCAGGATTAGCCTGTCTCCTGCCGATAACATCCTGGCTTAGGTGGAATGTTACAAAGATGGTATCAGAGCAGAGGTTATAGAGTGTCGGTGATTGCAACCGCTGGCTATTCAACTATCTCAGTAAATATGTGTGTTTTGATTTGACCAAATTGGTCTTTGTTTGCTATTTGGTTTTAGTATGCTCAGGTCAGGATTGGAGGACGAATCCTATATAAGGAGGGGTGAATATAATGACCCAAGTTATTTTAACATTTTTGCATAAATTTTATTTTCGCTTGTGTAGCTGCATCCGCACACGAGGTTTATTTTTAGTAAAATGGGAACTTTTTCATGATATTTAATTATAAGATTATATTAAGTAAATCTTGATGGGTTAATATGAAATTTATTAGATTGGATTAAATAAATAATTATAAGTTTACATTAAGATAAGTTTGAGGGCTAGTTTGAAATTTATTATATTAATAAAGATTAATCAAGATCTTTCTTTATAATTTAACATATTACACATATTTAATTAATAAAAAATAAAAAGAACAAAGTTGAGATGATATTTTGTTTGGAATACACACACAGGATAGACAATCTACACACACAGAGGGGGAAGGTAGAGACAAAATAACAGAGAAAAAAAAAAGATAGGCCGAGAGAGGGAACTTTTTCATCTCTCTCGTTTTCGTTTTGAGCAGTATAGAAACAGGAAATTTGTGCTTGAAACCATCCTCAAGAGCTAGTCGTTCTCGTCCATCTAAGCCCTTATCCTAACATTGAGTTGTAATGAGCTAGATGAAGGAGTAAATCACCTCCACCTTCTTTTCGTCCAATTCGGTTGTGGCAAAGAATTTAAGAATTTTTGTTTCTTGATTTCTAAAGGTAATAAGCTTCCTTTATTTGCTCATTTTGGGTAGTTAATCTTTCTAATACCCTAAACTTTGTTGTTTAAGTTTTATATTGAGTAATAATGGATATGGAATTGGTTAGGGGTTTTTAAGGTTCTTGCACTAATTGTGAGATTTGGAAGCTTTTAATGAATTTTTATTATTTTGAAAAAAAAAATTGGAATTAAAAATATGGTGGAAATCGGTACAAATCCTAGAAAATTAGGGAAAGAAGTGGCTTAGTTAAGATTCGATTATACGGTTCCATTTTGAATGTGATGACTATTCTTTTCATGCTTAATCGTTTCTTCTTTTCTTCTCGATCTAAGCTCTTCTCAAACCAGCTCAGTTCAGGTATCTCTTCCTCTTTGAAATATGAGTTGAAAAGAATTGCAAATATCATGTGGGTATTGGATAGTCTCGCAGGTTATGCTGAGAATTTGGTTTTGTTTGGTTTTATTTTGTATTTTCATTATCTGGGTAAATTTATGCTCCTTGAATTTAACAATGACAATTTGTTGATGTTTAAGTTGTTATGCCAATTATGCCAATTTTGGATTCAGTTGGGTATTGAATGATTTTGGGCATTGTTTCAACTAAACAGCAACAGCGCTGTGGATATTTGTTTTATTTCTTGCCGTTAGTAAACTAGCGACCACTTGTGTTTTTGTTGGGTCTTAATGTGGCATTTGATGGGTTCTTTCTGATGAGTGGTATTTTAATTAATTGGATAATAAAACAGTCAAATGTTTTGGTCGGGCAGAACCTATGATTTCTTGGTGATGTTTACTTTATAAACGTGAAGCACAATATGAAGTCATGTTTGTTGATATAATATTAATTTATGCAAGCAAATGCTAGCAGCGACATATAAAGTCATATTATAGACGGACTAAGAAATGCATAAATATTATTGATTATAGCTATTTGAGATAATAAAGTATGAGAATTTATGTAGGGAACGCCTTCCCCCGCGCAGCGGAAGCGATTAGGCTCACGAACCGAACTTGAAAAATTTTTCAGCTCTTTCCTTTGCTTGGCCGAATACAACCAGTGTCTTCACTGATGTTTTGGACAAAATCTCAGCCCCGGAATAGCCCCGAAACAGTCCCCGAACAGCCCTTGAATTGCAGTGAAATAACAGACTATTTTGGACACGTTATCGGCGCAATCTGCACCCAGTTTCAGGTCTGATCGCCACTCACTGCTCAATTTCAAATCTGATTTTCTTCAAAAATCAATCCTAACACAGCCCTAAAATTGTCCTAAAGTGTTTCCCAAAATACCGAATGAAAAACAAACAAAATAGATCTCCCTGAGGGTCCCTAAATTGCAAGCAATTCAAGGGGGTATTGCCGTGACTTCTAGTAAGTATTTAGGGATGTTTTTCAACTTCACGAGGTCTTCCGAACTATTGTCTCGACACTAACGGAGGGTAGTGTGGGCTACACTCACAAATTAATCTCTAAACAGTTTAGAGAATAATCACACACACCGAAAAGAATTCTCAACTCTTGAGAGCTTGTAGAAGGAGATGGAGGCTAGGGTTCTAATGACTTAGATCTGAAAAATTAAATCATAATTTTTCTTATATACTTATGGTTAATTTGTTACATAAAACAAATCAACAACTAGTCTCCCAATCTTTCTAAAATTCGGCCAAGGGGGGTGTAGGATTCCTTATTTGATTTTGCTTCCAAAATAAACAAATCCTACTCCCTTAGAAGTCTAAATTTTCGGCCATGGTAGGGATTAATTGGGATTAATTGGATTTGATTTTTTTCCAAAACAAACAAATCTTATCCCTAATAAAACACTAAGGATTTCGGCCAAGGGGTGATTTTAATTAGGATTTGATTTTGTTTCCCAAACAAACAAATCATATTCCTTATCCAATAAGGAATCCTACCTTGGTAATAATTCTTAGCCTTATTAAATTATATCATATATAATTTAATGTTTTAATTAATAATTATCATATAATTATTAATAATTTATATTAACTTTTAATATAAAGTCTCATGTGTGATATAATTATTATTAATCATATTAATAATATTTATTCATTTGTGAGTATATAATTGGACCATCCAATTATATTAGCTCCGCTATAGTAAATCGAGCTAGCACGGGGACCAAGTGGACCTACGGTTCTGAGCTCCAATAATCTCGAAATATTAATTAAGCTCTTAATTAATTATTTCGAATTATTAACTCCGGGTTATTCCACTAAAAACCCGAAGTTGCACTCTCGTTGCCGTAGATGAAATATTAGCCGAACCAAGTCGGTGTCCACCGATATAGTCATTGCATACGAATTGATCCTTCACGAATATCTCGTAATTAGAGCCGGGTAATAATATCCGTTATACCCCTCTAATTATTTTATCTTAAGTACCATTGATTCTCTAATGAACGATTCATTCATAATTGTTATGAATATTAATCTTTCTATTCGTAATAGAAAGACTTGAGCGCTCTAATCGTTCAAGTACCGAATCAACCATTAAGAGAGATATTCATCTACTTCTCGCAAGAAAAAGTGAATTCTATGTCTATGTAAAACGTTCCCAGCTACATAACAGACTATGCCCCCAAAGTACGTAGTTATTGGTTGGGATTGCTACACCAACCTCACCTTTGTAAATCAAAGGACATATCCCGCCATGCAGGAGTTCGTAGTACACTCAGGATTAAGATCAACCCATATATGACCATCAAGTAGATTGAAATGACTTTCTTTGTTTAAAGGATATTATAAGAATGTCATTTCTATATGGGTCCTAGTCCTATATGATCACATCATATAAGATGCCTCCATTCTCATGTCTCTACATGGACGATCCGGATTAAGATCGCCATCCAAATATAGAATGGACCGCAGCTATAGATAAACCACAAACAAAGTACCCGTTTGTTTTCTCTCTATGGACTATTTAAGATTACTAACTTCAGACTTGAATCCTCTGGTGCATGACACTCATGCACCAAGTCTTGAAGGTACATAAGTAATCTATGGTATTTATGAAGATATATAATATGCGAAAATTAAAATAAACAATTTGATAAGTGAATAATGCATCATTTTATTTATATGCAAAAGAAACCGTTTACATCTCATGTAGCTCTAGGGCATACATCCCAACAATCTCCCACTTGCACTAGAGGAAATGGGACATGTCTCGCAAACCTAGACCATCTAGGTGACCATCAAATACTTTAGCCGGCAAGGTCTTTGTAAACGGATCAGCAAGGTTCTCTGCGGATGCAATCTTTGTGATGGTAACGTCGCCTCTCTGCACTATCTCCCTGATGAGATGATATTTCCTCTCTATATGCTTTCCCCTCTTATGGCTTATTGGTTCTTTGGATTTTGCCACTGCTCCACTATTATCGCAATAGAGGGAGAGTGGTTTATCCATATCTGGAACAACTTCCAGATCTCCCAAGAATTTACGGAGCCAGACTGCTTCTTTAGCTGCTTCACAAGCCGCTACATATTCAGCCTCCATGGTGGAGTCGGCAATGCAAGATTGCTTTATATACTCCCCAAACAATAGCCCCACCACCTAGGGTGAACACTGATCCAGATGTTGTTCCTGGAATCGACATCTGTCTGAAAATCAGAATCTGTATATCCTCTTAGGATCATATCCTCTCCAGAATACACTAGCAGATAATCTCTCGTTCTCTTTAGATATTTGAGAATGTGTTTCACAGCCACCCAGTGATCCAATCCTGGATTTGACTGAAACCTACTGACTACTCCCACTGCAAAGCAGATGTCCGGTCTCATGTATAACATGGCATACATGAGACTACCAACTGCTGAGGCGTATATGATATGTCTCATTTCATCAACGCCTTGAGGTGTCTTAGGAGACTGTTCCTTCGACAAATGAATTCCATGCCGATAAGGCAGATTGCATTTCTTGGAATTCTGCATCCCGAATCGCACAAGAATCTTGTCGATGTAGGATGCCTGAGACATAGCTAACAGTCGTTTCTTGCGATCTCGAAGTATCTGGATCCCAAGAACATAACTTGCATTTCCAAATCTTTCATTTGGAATTGCTCAGCTAGCCAGGTTTTTACGTCTGATAATATTCTTACATCATTCCCAATGAGTAAGATGTCATCAACGTATAAGACAAGAAAAAACCACCTTCCCGTCAATGACGCGCTTATACACAAGGCTCATCAACATTTTGCTCAAAATTATAAGACTTGATCGTTGTATCAAATCTTATATTCCAAGATCGAGATGTCTGCTTGAGTCCATAAATGGACCTTTGCAGTTTGCAAACTTTTTGCTCTTGACCTTGGGCGGTGAACCCTTCTGGTTGTATCATATAGATACTTTCATCAAGATTGCCATTCAAGAATGCAGTCTTGACGTCCATTTGCCAGATTTCATAGTCATAATATGCGGCTATGGATAGAAGAGTGCGGATGGATTTTAGCATAGCTACTGGCGAGAAAGTTTCCTCATAGTCAACTCCCTCTTTCTGGGTATAACCCTTGGCCACTAGTCTAGCTTTGAAGGTCTGTACCTTCCCATCTGATCCCCTCTTCCTCTTGTAGATCCACTTGCAACCTATGGGTTTCACTCCATCAGGTTGGTCTACAAGTTCCCAGACTGAGTTGGAGTACATCGACTCCATCTCCAGGTTCATGGCTTTGAGCCATTCTTCTTTGTCAGGATCATCCATTGCACTAGGTTAGGTCAATGGATCATCTACACCATCGCTGGAGGCGAAAACTTGTGCCTCTCCAACCCCTAAGTAGCGATCAGGTTGTCGTACAACCCTCCCACTACGTCTGGGTGGTAGATCATTCTGATCTGACTTGGAAGTATCTGACTATCAGATGTCGAAGGTGCTATGTATTTGTCAACTTTCGTTGACGATGGCGCGCTGGTCGAACCAGTAAGTAACTCCTCGAGTAACATTTTACTACGAGGTTTGAACTCCCTCATGTAGTCCTCCTCTAGAAACGTAGCATTTGTCGATACAAATACTTTGTTATCATCGGGACTTAAGAAGAATCCTCCCCTAGTCTCCTTCGGGTAGCCTACAAATAGGCACACCTGAGAAAGTGGTTCCAACTTTGTAGTCTTATTCTTCAGCATATGTGCTGGATACCCCCATATGCGGAAATGTCGTAAACTAGCTTTACGACCATTCCACAACTCTAAGGGAGTCTTAGGAACAGACTTAGATGGAACTACATTAAGGATATACATTGCGGTTTGCAGTGCCTATTCCCAGAATGAACTAGGTAGTGAGCTATAACTAAACATAGATCTCATCATGTCTAATAAGGTTCGATTTCTCCTTTCTGCAACACCATTTTATTGTGGTGTTCCAGGTGCTGTGAGTTGGGATACTATCCCGTACTCAACTAAGAATTCCTCGAAGTCTGTGTCGAGGTATTCTCCTCCACGATCCGATCGTAGAGTTTTGATTGTCTTACCTAATTGGTTCTCAACCTCAGCACGATACTCTTTGAACTTTTCAAAGGTATCTGATTTGTGATGCATTAGGTAGACATACCCATATCTTGAATAATCGTCAATGAATGTGACAAAGTATTCATAACCACCTCGGGCTTTTACATTCATCGGTCCGCAAACGTCCGAATGTATTAGCTCTAGTGGTTGACTGGATCTTATACCTTTTTCCAGTAAAAGGTCTCTTGGTCATTTTTCCTTCTAAACATGATTTACAAACTGGTAAAGTCCCGAGCTTTAACTGGTTTAAGGCTCCGTCCTTTATCAATCTATTTATTCGGTCAAGGTTGATGTGACCAAGTCTAAGATGTCATAGATATGTGTCATCGTGAGAAATCTTTTGCCGTTTCGTTTTGGTTTTTTCAACCTTAAACATTTCAGTGTTGAGCAGTGACTTATGCGTTAACGGTCTTAACACATACAAATTTTTCTGAGTTTCCTGTGCATATAGTCAATCCATTTCTACCAATAATAACTGAATTGCTATTAAAAGAAATAGAATAACCATCATCCATAAGTCTAGAAACAGAAATCAGATTCCTGCGGAAACCATGAATGAATAACACATCGTTCAAATTTAAATAACTATTATTAATAAAACTTAAACTAGAAACTCTCACTGCTCTTGCTGAAACGGCATCCCCTGTCCAGACTCTCATGGTGTAGTCACCTTCAGCAAGGTCCCTCCATGAATCAAGTAGTTGTAAAGAAGAACAAACATGGTTATTGGCCCCGGAATCAATAATCCAAGCGGATTTGTCATCTTCCACTAATAGAGATTCAATAACGAGTAAATCATATTTACCTGTTTCATTTTTCTCCTTTAGCTCAGCAAGGTATTTAGGACAGTTCCTTTTCCAATGCCCATTCTTGTCGTAGTGGAAACATTTTCCCTTGGGCTTGGTATCTTTGGAGCCTTTCTTGTTTTCTTTTTCATGGCTTTACCTTTAGCGTTTCCAGTGCCTTTCTTCTTCTTCTTTGCAGATTTAGAAGATTTGGTAACATTTGCATATGCACTGGATTTACGAGGATCCACCAGCATGGACTCGTAATGGGTGAGCTTATTTAGCAGTTGGGTCAAAGTAAAAGTCAATTTGTTCATAACATAGTTGCTCTTAAACTACAGGAAACTCTTCGGAAGAGTTTCCATGATCATGGTCACCTGGCTACGCTCGTCAATACGAGCTCCATGGGTTTCAACAGTATTGAGATAAGTCATCATCCTTAAGACGTGCTCTCGGAATGATGTCACATCCTTCATCCTAGCAGTCATCGCTGAGACCATGGCCTCATGGCGTTGACGCTCCGAAGGCTGCCCAAACACCCTGCAATGACTCCATCATCTGAGATGCTAGAGCCATAGGTTTGTGCTTTGCAGCAAGAACCTCAGACATCCCTGCTAGCAAGTAGCAGCGGGCTTTCTCATTTGCTGCGATCCATTTCTGATAGGTATCGCGCACAGCTTGGCCAGCATTTCTGGCCGGCTCAGGAGGACGTTCCTCCGTCAGGACAAACTTTAGGTCTTCACAGACCAGGATATCGTTCATGTTACTTTTCCATTTTACATAATTTTCTCCGGTCAACTTATCATTTGAGAGAATGGAAATAATTGGAGAAACCATGGCTGAAAGTAAAATAAACATGCATTTAACATTCATTCATCGCATATTAAAATCATCAAAGAATTTTGGCATAAAATTAAACATGATCCATGAACCATGAGTAATGAATAAGAAACCTAAAAGAATTACTATGCCACGGAGATCTATCATCCCACAAGTAAGTGCCTCCGTAGGGTAGGTCAAGTACTTGCATGATAGATTGAGACAATCTCAACTGTTTGATATATGCGGGAATAACTCTTATTCCTATATTAAACAACTACCGTTCGATTTGATCAATGAATTTTATTAACAGTTAATTATTCCTTTGTGAGTGTAACCCGCCGTTTCGGGATTCTTTGACTTAACAAGCGAAGTGCCGCCGTAGGGTAGGTCTAGAATCCCTATCCTTTCGGAACCCAAACTTGATATTGACCCCAAATGGACACCATCCGTAGGGGGACGAAAATAAAGCCATCTCGAGGCGCCTTTTGAATCTCACGTTTTTGGACTAACAACGGAGATCGCGGGATGTACTGTTGTATATCCCTCTCTCACTCACTATTTTAAACTTAGGGTTTCTATATAAAATATCTAATATTTTATCCTAACTAGTGTAGATAAACTTATGGCGGCTAAATCATAATTTATTTACACTAGTTTGTCATAAGCGAGCTAATCAATTTTAACTATTAAAATTGTGTCACTAATATCCTATTAGTCTCTACTAATGATTATACTCTATTAAACTAATTTAATTAGAGTGGAATAAGCGAGCTACAATATTTTAACTCTTAAAATACTAAGCACTTAAAGGTCTAAAACCATGGAATTCTAAAAAGGTCAAAATTTTAATTAAACATTTTAATAAATCTTAGTGCGTCATAAACTCCAATGGTACGTGGAATTGTATCCCGAGTGCAGACCACATTTTCGTCCATACGGAATCGGCTATGGAATTTATATCCGGGTTTCCATCCTATATACCAATGGAATTTATTATGCACCAATTAAGTCCAATATATTAGAATTCAAGTTTTAGACACTTAATCCCATTAATCTAATTAATGATTTCAATGCATATCATATTCTAATTTAAATTTTATGTCTATAATGATTATGCATCTATGACATGTTATGGCAAGTAAAATGCACAAGTGGGCACCCTAAGCTATATGACATGTTATTCAAATAATTCGAAATAAACATACATATAACATAATAAAAATTATTTTGCATTGACCGGGCTCTTATTTTTCCTTTACTAATCTAATTAGTACATGAGATATACCAAGGTATTCCTTGGCCTTCAAGTCCCGCTCCAAGGTGGTATTGGCTCCTTTCGTGGCTTCGATGCTCCATATTACAAAGAATTGAAATTTTACATTGAAAACTAAAATTACAATGAATATAAACAATGGCCTTATGACCTTACAACCCAAAACCAAAATCACCTATAAAAATAAGAGCAATAAAAATTTACGACCAATGCAAAATCCATTCATCACATGAAATATTAAAACCATTCATCACATGAACTTAATAATGTGCCCACTCATCTAAACATGCATATCATATTTATAACTCATATAAACATGTTAAAACAGAAACTTTAAATAATAAAGTGAAGGGTTAAGAGCACTTCCAACCTCACTCTTGATGCCAATTGTAGGGAACGCCTTCCTCCACGCAGCGGAAGCGATTAGGCTCACGAACCAAACTTGAAAAATTTTTCTGCTCTTTCCTTTGCTTGGCCGAATACAACTAGTGTCTTCACTGATGTTTTGGACAAAATCTCAGCCCCAGAATAGCCCCGAAACAGTCCCCGAACAGCCCTTGAACTGCAGTGAAATAACAGACTATTTTGGACACATTATCGGCGCAATCTGCACCCAGTTTCAGGTCTGATTTGCGCCACTCACTGCTCAATTTCAGATCTAATTTTTCTTCAAAAATCAATCCTAACACAGCCCTAAAATTGTCCTAAAGTGTTTCCCAAAATACCGAATGAAAAACAAACAAAAAGATCTCCCTGAGGGTCCCTGAATTGCAAGCAATTCAGGGGTGTATTGCCGTGACTTCTAGTAAGTATTTAGGGATGTTTTTCAACTTCACGAGGTCTTCCGAACTATGTCTCGACACTAACGGAGGGTAGTGTGGGCTACACTCACAAATTAATCTCTAAACGGTTTAGAGAATAATCACACACACCGAAAAGAATTCTCAACTCTTGAGAGCTTGTAGAAGGAGATGGAGGCTAGGGTTCTAATGACTTAGATCTGAAAAATTAAATCATAATTTTTCTTATACTTATGGTTAATTTGTTTCATAAAACAAATCAACAACTAGTCTCCCAAATCCTCTAAATTCGGCCAAGGGGGGTGTAGGATTCCTTGTTTGATTTTGCTTCCAAAATAAACAAATCCTACTCCATTTAGCAGTCCAAATTTTCGGCCATGGTAGGGATTAATTGGATTTGATTTTGTTTCCAAAACAAACAAATCCTATCCCTAATAAAACACTAAGGATTTCGGCCAAGGGGTGATTTTAATTAGGATTTGATTTTGTTTCCCAAACAAACAAATCATATTCCTTATCCAATAAGGAATCCTACCTTGGTAATAATTCTTAGCCTTATTAAATTATATCATATATAATTTAATGTTTTAATTTAATAATTATCGTATATAATTATTAATACTTTATATTAACTTTTAATATAAAGTCTCATGTGTGATATAATTATTATTAATCATATTAATAATATTTATTCTTTTGTGAGTATATAATTGGACCATCCAATTATATTAGCTCCGCTATAGTAAATCGAGCTAGCACGGGGACCAAGTGGACCTACGGTTCTGAGCTCCAATAATCTCGAAATATTAATTAAGCTCTTAATTAATTATTCCGAATTATTAACTCCGGGTTATTCCACTAAAAATCCGAAATTTCACTCTCGTTGCCGTAGATGAAATATTAAGCCGAACCAAGTTGGTGTCCACTGATATAGTCATTGCATAAGAATTGATCCTTCACGAATATCTCGTAATTAGAGCCGGGTCATAATGTCTGTTATACCCCTCTAATTATTTTATCTTAAGTACCATTGATTCTCTAATGAACTATTCATTCATAACTGTTATGAATATTAATCTTTCTATTCGTAATAGAAAGACTTGAGCGCTATAATCGTTCAAGTACTGAATCAACCCTTAAGAGAGATATTCATCTACTTCTCGCAAGAGGGAGTGAATTCCATGTCTATGTAAAACGTTCCCAGCTACATAACAGACTATGCCCCCAAAGTAAGTAGTTATTGGTTGGGATTACTTCACCAACCTCACCTTTGTAAATCAAAGGACATATTCCGCCATGCAGGAGTTCGTAGTACACTCAGGATTAAGATTAACCTATATATGACCATCAAGTAGATTGAAATGACTTTCTTTGTTTAACGGATATTATAAGAATGTCATTTCTATCTAGGTCATAGTCCTATATGATCACATCATATAAGATGCCTCCATTCTCATGTCTCTACATGGACGATCCGGATTAAGATCGCCATCCAAATATTGAATGGACCGCAGCTATAGATAAACCACAAACAAAGTACCAGTTTATTTTCTGTCTATGGACTATTTAAGATTACTAACTTCAGACTTGAATCCTCTGGTGCATGACACTCATGCACCAAGTCTTGAAGGTACATAAGTAATCTATGGTATTTATGAAGATATATAATATGCGAAAATTAAAACAAACAATTTGATAAATGAATAATGCATCATTTTATTTCTATGCAAAAGAAACCGTTTACATCTCATGTAGCTCTAGGGCATACATCCCAACAATTTATAGGTCAAAGCTATGTATATATGCGAAATGATATGTTTGATATGCTTTTTAGAATTTAGTTTTATAAGCAAGGTTATGTTTTAAAATTTTAATTTGGTATTAGTATTGAATATTTATATTGAACTTATGAAATAATGGAAAAGCAGGAAATGAGAATTAGACTTTACGAACTTGTGATATAGGAATGCTTAGTATAAATTGATAATTTTGGAAATAGTTATGTAGGCCTATTGTTGAAATAGACGTAATCGTATGTCTATATGAGGTTAATGAGTAGTATAAATGAATGGATAAGTTGAATATGTATAATGAATTATGCATTGCTTATGTTAGTTGTGTGGAAATATATGAAGATAAACTATTTTTTTTGGATTGTTTATAAGTTGTTGATATTATAAATTATGAACGTAAGCTAAGATTTGATGATATAAACGTGATGGAGATAAGCACATACAAGTAAGTATGCAATAGTTGTTATGTAAGTGATTACGAGTGATGATAGCATATAAGAAATAGAATGCATGTGACATAAATCTATGAGAATGCATGTGTATATGTGTGTGTGTGTGTATATATATATATATATGTATATATGTTATGGTTTTTAGAAAAATTGAACTTGAAGTCAAAAGAATAGTTTTGAAGTTCAAAGAGCTTTAAAGAAAAGTTTTAAATGTTTTTAAAAAGTATTTTCAGAAAGTGCTTTCTACAGCTTTGAGATTTAAAGCATGATTTTATGGTTTTCGGGGCAAGTAAAAACTCACCCCAGTATGTAACTGTTACAGAGATGGAATTGACGGATATAGTCACATGTGCACATGTGGAGGACTGAGGGGACGATTTCGGATCCTCGAGTCGGGCTAGGGAGATGAGCGATACACAACACCCTAGACCCCAGTTTGACCTTGGGTGGTAGCATAGATCCGCACCCCCAGCTCCAGTTCGTGGCTTGGAGGACGGCGATACGTAACGTCCCAAGACCACCAGTTTCAGGACAGGTATGACATGCTTTGGGGGACGGCGATACGTAACGCCCTAATGTCATGGATTTACATATCTAACTCTAGGGCGTATGGGGGGATAGCGATACGTAACGCCCCCATGCGTCAGTTTTTCAGCAGATATCCAGATATTAGTTTTTTTAGAAAATGAGTTTTGAAATAACAGGTTTTCAGAAAATAGTTTTCAGAAAATAAAGATTTCAAATAGAGACTTCAATTTTCAGAAACAGTTTCAAATGAGTCGTTTTTAGAAACAATTTTCAGAGAATAGTATTTCAGAAAGACAGATTTCATAAAGAGTTTTAGAAAGCAGTTTTCAGAAAAACAGCTTTTCAGAAAGTATTTTTAGAAAGTATTTTCTAAACAATATGACATGTTTAAGTAAAAAATAGTCTATAAGTTATGCATATAAAACATACATTTTGGTTATCCATTGAAAATGCATGTATTTGATATTATGCATGATCGTAATAGTACATTCATATGTAAGTTTTTCAGAAAAAGCTTTAAAGAAATAGTTCATAAAGGATGGCATAGAGAGTAGAGTATAATTCACAAGATAGGTATATAGATCATACATTCTAGAAGTCATTTGAAATGCGTATAGTTAACATTAATGTATGATTTCAATATTATGTGGATGATGCCTGTATGATTGTAGGTTTTCATAAGAGGTCCTCTCTGGGAATAGTAATGCATGATTATATGATTGCATTCATACATGTAAACATGATATAAAGTTGTGTAATAATGATTGAAGAAAGAATATTTATTAATCCGATTTGATGATATTTAAATGAAATAAAAGAAGGATAATTATAATAAAAGCCGGAACTAGATTAGAAATAAGTATATAGAAAAGTGAAAAGTATCAGAGTAACGCAGTGGAAACGTAATGGGACTTGACACAGTAGATGGAACTATGAAAACTCAATGACTAGGTTATAGACATTTAAAGTATAAGTAAGAACATGATGTAATTGAAAATGAATAAGAGTTCAGTATTTAACTCATACTGAATATTACGGATGTTAAAAAGTATAAAAAAGAAACATGATTCAAGTGTATGTATACTCAGATAAATAAGATAAGTAATTAAGTTACATGTTTGCTAGACGGATTGAGATCGGATAATTAGTCTAAATTATCTTATGTTATATGTCACGTAAGTAGCTCAGGTTAATACAGGAAAATAAATCAGATCTTGCATGTGTTTGACGCTCAAGGAATGAGCATAGTTACTTACTGAGTCATTATGACTCACACCCCAACAATGTTTAAGATTTTGCAGGTTGGTGACTTGAGCGGCCGATCACAGACACCAGAGCTTGATGAGTCGGATAACAGCGCTGCAGTCAGCCAGTCACCAAGTCCTAGGGAAAGGAGAGTCAAATTATTTATGAGTTTAGTTGTAAAGGATTTGTATTGTACAAGTTTAAGTTTTGTAACAGTTTTTGTTTATACGCATTTTCGGGCATGGAGCCCAGTGGTATTATGTTTGAGTTGATTATTAGATTGTGTTGGGCCCTATATGTTTTATTGGTGTTGGACTTTGATCCAGGTTGCTCAAATTTAGCAGAATTCATGTCGAAATTTTGTCAGAGTCAGAGGCTTATGGAGTCAGGATTAGCCTGTCTTCTGCCGGTAGCATCCTGGCTTAGGCGGGATGTTACATAATCCTTTTAATTTGAATTATAATTTCCATATTATATTTAAGGAAATTAATCTAAATTAAAATAATAAAAGTTTCACCCTTCCCCCAGCGGAAATCTAACTACTAAACATAAAAGAAAAGAGAAGAAAAAGAAATTACTACTATTACTGAAAATAATAATACATAAATTAAATTACTAAAAATAAACACACAAGATGAAATCCTTAAATTCCTAAAAAAACCTAAAGAAAGCATGAAAATTACAAATGAAATGGCTTGGTATTTATAGGAAAATCTAAAGGTTTCCACCGATTTCTCCACCGATTGCTCCACCAATTGCTCCACCAGACATGGCACCAAACATGCATCAAACATGACACCAAACATGGCACCAAACATGGAAGCATGTTTGGTGGAAGTTTGACAATTTTTATTTTTTTATTTTATATATTTTATTTTATATATTGAAAATGACTATTGTAATTATACAAAATATACTGGATTGTTCATCAATTTCGGTCATGGAAACTTCAGAATTCGAAACTTTTAAAGTTGTAGATCTTCGAGTCTTCTTTAATCTACAACTTGAATCAGCTCAATCAGATATCGGATGAAAAAATTGTGGCCAAAATACGAAACATGCGTAAAATTGGAATTTAGGACTGTACTTCGTAATGCGTATAGTAAAATCCCATTTTTGATCTTTTTTCCTCCGGTTTCCATCGTTTTAGCCCCGAGTTGATTCCATTAAGTCACAATATTATTTTTATATGCAAAATAGATAAAAACACATCAAAACGTTCATAAAACTCGAGAAACTATACAAAATATTAGGTTAAATGAGTGAGAAATAGTGATATAATTACCACTCATCACAATATGCGATATAAATCAAACAACTTTGATAAAATGAATAATACATTTATTATTATTACAATAATCAATTCCATTTACAATACATGAAGCTCTAGGACATAAATCCCAACAAGTGTATGACTAGATAATGTTCTATGTTTATCAAACCTTAATGAGATCTCGTTCTGTTTAGAATAAAATCTTAGACATATTTTCCTATTCAGATTTGAAATAAGTCGAATCAAATTTTTTTTTTTGAAATTTTAAATTGGACGAAATTTTAATTGGATAATACATATTTTAATAGGATTGGATGAAATTTAATCAGATATATTACTGAATGAGATAATTTTTTTATTTCCAAAAATAATGAGATGAGACCAAGATAATTTTTTTTTCTCAATTATTACATGAATAAAACAATAATAAAATTAACAAATTAATGTGGCCCATGGCATTGCAAGTAGGGGTCGCAATTTGGGTCAGGATTCGTTTATTCGTTCGATTCGATTCGCTTTAAAGCGAATACGGGTTTTAAAAAATGGATTCGTTTAATAAATGGGTCAATTCGATTCAATTCGTTTATTAAATGAATCGAATACGAATTTAAGTTCATTGATTCGTTTATTCGTTTTATTATTTTTATGTACTAGTTATTGTTAATTTTCAATTAAGATTCGAGAAATTATAACTAATTATCATAGAAAAAAGTAATATTTTCAATATTTGGTGAGGTATTTTTAGTAAATATATTAATTACATATTTCATATGTATATATTTATGAAGAATTAATGTAAATCAAGTGTGGTAAATTATTTATCAAATAATATTTTTGACTAAATGAATAAATGAATAAACGAATATTCGTATTCGATTCATTTAATAAACGAATCGAATACGAATCCTGATATTAGGATTCGTTTAATAAACGAATCGAATATGAATCCATCATATTTTGATTCGATTCGTTTAGGATTCGATACAAATTCGATTCGTTGATTCGTTTTACCACCCCTAATTACAAGCCTTAGGTGAGTTACTCGGAAACGTGAGGGTGATCCGAACCGAAAAGGGGTTAATATTTTAATCTTTGATATAAATAAACCGGGTTCAACCCGCAAAACCCACTCCTTGTTTCCTAGACATCCAGTTCACCTGTCCTAGGGTTTCAAACCAAACAACTCAAATGCCCAACAGAGGGTTTAGTGTCGTTACCGCACCCCTCCGACGATAGAACACCACAAAATAGGAAAAAGTAATCGCTCAAAATTATCCTCTTTAAAACAGAAAACAATCCGCCTTTTCATCTGGGTCAGTGTCAAAAATGAAATATTTTTGGCTAATTGAAAGCCCTCGTAGTGTTGCAATTTTCGCAATTTTCAAAAGCATGATAACCAGAAAGCCTAGATCTTGCTGCTTCTTGTTTAATACTAGTAGAAGAGCATTAACAAGTTGTAAACTTGAAGTAGAGCAGCCAGCGAACGCAATCTCAGCCTCACAATCGACCTCAAGTGACCACAAATTGCTTTGCTCATATGGTGATATCAACTTTGATTTGGGTATCTATGGTGTTCTTATGGGGAAACTGATTAGATTTGGCCAATCCCAGTCGCCTCTCTCGCTTTATCAGAATGATGTTGTTGCTTTAGGTGTTGATCCTGACCTGTCTATTTTGAATTCTCTCGTAGTTTTCTTTTGTGAGCTAGGGAATTTAGAGTATGCTATTAGACATTTTGATTGGCTTATTTCAATGAATTTTGTTCCTATTAAACCTGCATGTGTTGCTATTCTCAGAGGTTTATTTGCAGAAGAAAAGTTTCTAGAGGCTTTTCATTATTTCATTAAAATTTGCAATGGTGGTGTAGATTTGGATGGTCGGTATTATAATGTTTGGTTGATGGGTTGTGTTACAATGGGTATGTAAATGAAGTTATGGAAGTTCTTGATATAAAGCGTAAGAGAAAGGGGTTGGAGCTAGGGATGGCAGTGGGTAGGGTATGGTGCGGGTTTTCCATTACCAAACCCGCACCGCATATGTAAATAAATTACCAAACCCGCACCATACCCGTTGCGGGTTTTAATTTTCATTACCAAACCCGCACCGCATATAAAAATAAATTACCAAACCCGCATTGGTACCCAACGGATTTTTTGCGGGTTTTTAAAATATTGAATTACTTTGTGTTCTTAATAATATAATTTTTTTAATTAAATAATTTATTTTTAATTACTAGCTGTAGTTTTCACATTTGTTTTTCATTTGACATATACAACATGCAATGTATGTATATACAGTACATAGATACCATAATGTATGAAATACTCAGTACCATATGTTTATTTTTTCATATAAACATAATTAAAACGAGTTATTCCCTTCATAATTATAATGATCTAAATTAGTCAACTCAATCGACAATAAGCTAAAAAGTAATCACCAATCTTTGGTCATATTTTTTATGCTAATTGTAATGAAATTGATGCTTACAAGGCTCAAGTGGTGTAAGTGTAATGAAGAAGCATGAAAGCTACTGAAGTTGCAGCAAACACTAGCTTATTTTGCTCCTCTCCCGTTTCTGATTATGTGAACTTAATCCAAATTTTTGCATTATAATTTTATTAACAGGTGTGATTAAAAAAAAAATTAATAGTCATGCAAAAAATCTTCAGTTGGGCAGGTTGCGGGCTGTGGCTGAGTGGGAGTGTGGAACTGTGGATTAGTGTTTTAGGTTTAGGTTTTGTTAGTTGTTTTTATATGAATATTTTTTTATATTGTCCTAAAAATATTAATTAATAAAAAATAATATTGCGGGTATATGGATACCCGCAGTGGATACCAGCATTTTTTTCTTAAATACCAAACCCGCACCGCACCCGCAGCGGGTTCTGCTTTAAATTACCAAACCCGCACCGCACCCACTAATATATTTACCAAATCCTACCCATTGCGGGTGGGTTTTTGCGGGTTTGCGGGTTTGTGGGTAAAATTGCCATCCCTAGTTGGAGCCCACACTTTATCAGTACAAGTCTTTGTTTTAGTAAGAGAGAACAGATTGTGGAGGCTGAGTCGTGTGCTAGAGAAATGGAGTCACAAGGTTTCTCTGTGGATAAGGTGATGTATACTTCTTTGATCAATGGGTATTGCAGGCATAAGAAGATGAAAATGGCAATGCGACTTTATTTCAGAATGCTCAAGACAGGTTGTGAGCCAGATGCATATACTTACAACACATTGATTCATTGGTTTTTGAGATGGGTTTGTTTGATAAAGGATGGGTGCTGTACAAACAAATGAGTGACCGGGGATTGCAGCCAAATGTAGTGACTAATAATATTGTGATCAGTAATTATTGCAGGGTAGGGGAAGTAGATGCTGCTTTGATGCTTTTGAATACCATGACAAGTAGCAATTTAGCTCCTGATGTTTACTCTTACACAGTTTTGATTGATGCTCTTTACAAGCAGAATAGGCTAGTGGACGTAGATGAATTGTACAAAAAAATGCTGGCCATTGGTGTTGCTCCTAACCATATGCTATCTTTTATCCTCTTGAAGCGCTGCCCTAAGGGGAAGGAGCTTCAGCTTGCTCTGATGTTGTTGCGTGAATTTGCCAAGATTGGATGTGGTATTGATCCTCTAATTCTCTCAAAGTCGGCTACTCTAAATCATACTTAGGGATTTGAATAAAGAGATTAAGCTTCTGCTTGGGGAAATTGTGAAAAGTGACCCAAATCTTGCTAACGTGGCATTTGAAATTTATATCGGTGTGTTGTGCAAGGGAGGAAAAATTGAAGAAGCTTTTCTTTGCTTGTCTCAATTGCTTAGTTTTGTATGCAAGCCTTTGGTTTGTACTTGTGACGCTTTGATAAAGTGCCTCTACCAGGTGGGCCTTTACAAGAAGGCCAAAACCGTATTTGAATTTATGCAAGATACTGGTATGGTTACAGATATGGAAACTTGTATATTAATGGTAGAAAAAAATTGTAAATTGGCCAATCTAGATGCAGCATTGGACATTTTTGGACCAAATGAAAGCAAGAGGACCAAAACCTGGTGTTGCGATTTATGATGCAATTATCGGTTGTTTGTGCAAATAGAAAAAAATACTTGAAGCAGAAAATATGTTCGTGGGGATGTTAGAGGAAGGTGTAGATCCTGGTGATGTTGTCTTTACAACAATGATCAAAGGCTACCTCAAGAATGGAAAATCTGTCGAAGCTTGTAAACTTTTTAAAATATTCTAAAAAGCTCTAGGCGCTTGTCAAGCGGTGAGAGAGCGTGATGAGCGGAAAATATATCAATATTTACCGCCCATTTTACCTAATATTTTGTTTAGTTTCTCGGGTTTGATGAACGTTTTGATGTGTTTTGTAGATAAATAAAGTATTGGGATTTAGTGGAATCAACTCGGGCTAAAACGATGAAATTCGGAGAAAAAAATGACTAAAACATAAATTTACTAAACGCGTCGAAAAAGTGCAGTCCGAAATTCCAATTTTGCGCAAGTTTCGTATTTTGGCCATAACTTTTTCATCCGATATCCGATTGAGTTGATTCAAGTTGCAGATTAAAGACTACACAAAGATCTACAACTTTGAAGATTTAAATATTTTCGAATTCTAAAGTTTGGAAAATCAAAATTGATGAATAATCTAGTATATTTTGTGTAATTATTATTGTCATTTTCAAAATATAAAATAAAATAAAAATAAAAAAAATAAAAATTGTCAAATTTCCACCAAACATGCATGTTTGGTGCCATGTTTGAAGTCATGTTTGGTAGAGAAATTGGTGGAAGTATTTAGATTTTCCTATAAATAGCAAGCTTAACTTTGTAAAATTTACATACTTTCTTTGGAGGAGTTTCTCCTTGAAAATCTAAAGGAAAATGTCTTGTATATTATTTAAGTTTTTTTGTATTTTTTATTTATTTAATAAAATTTTGTCTGTTTTCTTTTACAGCATGAGTAGGCAACCTCATTCTGCTGGGTGAAAAAAATAAGACTTTTAATATAATGAATTAAATTAATCTCCCTTATTTTAATTAAAATTTGGATTAATTAGTTACCGCCTATATGGGCAGTTTAGGTGTCAACTTTTTTTCCGCCTATATGGTCGATTTTTTCATTTCAGACGTAGTTTCCGCCTATATGGTCGGTTTAGGTAATAATCTTGTTACCGCCTATATGGTCAGTTGGATTTAATTAAGACAAATGAAATTACTGTCTTTATGGTATGGTTAATTAATCGGTAAACATTGAGAATAAGAGAGATTTCTAATTTTGAAATATTAAAAGTGGATCCTCTAACCCCCAACATTTCCTTTTATTGTACTTTTAATTACCAGCATTTATTTTATTTAATTTTCAGCATTTACTTTCTGTCTTTTATTTTATTTAAGATTTTATTAGTCTTATATATGTGTCGTAACTAAGTTTGTTATCTAGGGTTGTGATGAATTCCAATATCACTGGGTTATAAGGGGTTATTTTATAGTTTGGGTAATATAAAGGTTTACTTATTAAGTCTTAAGCTTAATGCGTCTTGTTAACTGACCACTAATAAGATTGATCTGGTAAACTTAAGATATACTTGACAAAGGAATTTTAGGTTTCAGCCTTAGACTTAATAGCCCACGATCTTCCTTGAGGATAGATAACCCTTTAATAGATTTCCTTACAGGATAGACATATACGTGTCGGGCGGGGATAACCACAATTGGAACTTGATCTTAATGAATCCAAGTAATTTGGTTAACATAGACATATGATTTAATTGGATTACACTGGGTATGTGCAGCTGACCATCGACAAAGACTTTTATATAATTTTGTGTTCCAGGTTAGTAAACCAATATTACACAAAAATAAAATAATCACTTCATCTTTTTAAAAGATATTGGAAGGATTCATAATCCTGGATAGTTTTAAATTTGAATTTTTCTCAACTTCTTTTCGCACCATTTTTATTTACTTATTTTAAGTTTAAAAATCACCATCCAATCAATCATTAAATCCATTAGATACTCGTAAAAATTTGACTTCACAAATTAATAGTTTAGGTATTAAGTCCTCGTGGGATCGATATTTTTTTATACTACTTGAACGATACGTGCGTTTGCGTTATACGTGTGTGATTACGCGGTCAAATTTTTGGCGCCGTTACCGGGGACTTATTTATCTTTCACCGTTGTCGGGGACTTATTAGTTTTGAGGTTAGATACTTTTACTTGTGTCTAATTTCTTTTTACTTATTGTTTTTGTTTTCTTGTGTTTCAGATTCTCAGACACTATATGAGACAAACCAGAAACTTTGAAATCCGACCGCTTGACCAAGAGATTGAAAGAATCATCAGAGAGTTGAGAAGAGAAAGGTGAGAAGGGCAAGAAGCAATTATAAACATGGAATCTGAACCTTTAGAAGTTGCACTGCCAATTCCCATTCGAGACAGAACCATTCCGGTGGTTGATGGCTTCATTTCATGTATTGTACTTTCTCCTTTACCAGCAAATGCATGTGACATCAAAACATGCATTCAGATGATTCAGCAGTCAGTTCAGTTTGGGGGGGGGGAATGTAACTACAAATCTAAATGCACACATCAACAACTTTCTGGAAGTTTGCGGCACTTTCAATTACAACCGAGGAGCTGAAGAAGCAATGAGACTGCGAGTTTTTCCATATTCCTTGAATGAGAGAGCAAAAGCTTGGCTACATTCACTACTAGTAGGTTCCATCACAATTTGGAATATTTTAGCCACCAAATTCCTTGCAAAATATTTTCCACTAGCTAGAACAGAAAAATTGAGGAATGACATCACATCCTTTGTGCAACATGACTCAGAATCTCTCTACAAAACTTGGGAAAGGTACAAGGATTTGCTTAGAAAATGCCTTCACCATGCGATTGCAAAATGGCTACAAGTCCAGACCTTCTATAATGGACTTTCTGGATTGATGAGAACCATAATTGATGGTGCTGCTGGAGGAGCTTTGATGGCGAAAGGGGAAGATCAAACATGAGACTTAATCGAAGAAATGACTAACAATAATTCGTTGTGGCCAACAGATAGGAACATGATTCAAAGAATTGCATGAATTTATAAAGTTGGAGCTAACACAGCAGTAAATACCAGGTTGAATCAGATATGCAAATGTCTGGAAATACATAGCACACATGTTGTAAACATTGCTAGATCCACAAGTTCACCATATGGAGGAGCACCAGAACTAGTTCAACAAGAAGAGACGGTGAACTATGTCAATAATTTCAACAGATAAGGGGAACAATCTATATTCCAACACCTACAACCCAGGGTGGAGGAACCATCCCAATTTTCTATAGAGCAACAATTCAGAACAAAAGAATAATCCACCACCTGGATTCCAACAGCAGAACAAAGGCCAGGAGTATGAAAAAGAACAAGAAGTGAAAGAATGGTTTACAGAGATGTTCAAAAAGTAAGAAGCAAAATACGATGCTATATGTCAAGCCCAAACAGCATTCAATCAAAGCCAATCTGCATCCATTAAAGCACCGGAGAATCAAATTGGACAACTGACCAATGCTCAAAGTTACAGACCGCCATGGAATCTTTCCAGAAACACATAATCAAATCCAAGGAACCGGGGGAAGGAACAATGTCAAGCCATTACTTTGAACAGCGGTACTGAAGTCAATAAAGATGTTGGAATCAGAGAATTCATTGAAGAAGTTCCAAAAGAAACAGGGCAACAGATGGAGGAAAAAGAAGCAAAGGAAAAAGATCAAATCACTCTACCTCCACATTTCTACAGTGTCTTCAAAAAAATAAACTGGATAAGAAGTTTGCTCGTTTCTTGAGGTTTTCAAAAAGTTGCATATCAACATCCCATTTGCATAAGCCTTAGAAGAAATGCCCAGCTATGTCAAATTCATGAAAGACATTCTTTCATGAAAACGAAGATTGGGAGATTACGAGATAGTGGCATTGACAAAAGAATGCAGTGCCATCATTCAGAGGAAACTTCCCCCGAAGTTGAAAGATCCTGGCAGTTTCACTGTATCATGCACCATCGAAGAATATTACATCAGTAAGACTTTATGTGACTTAGGTGCTAGTGTTAACTTAATGTTTTTTTTATTTACAGGAAACTGCAAATTGGAGAAGTAATGCCTACCTCAATCTCATTACAACTTGCTGATAGAACGCTCGTATTTCAGAGAGGAGTTGTTGAAGATGTGCTGGTCAAAGTCGACAAACTCATTCTCCCAGTAGATTTCATTATCGGAAGAAGACAAAGATGTACCTATCATTCTTGGGAGACCATTTTTTGCTATTGTTCGCACTGTTATTGATGTACAAAAATGAGAACTAACCATGAAAGTTCAGGACCAAGAAGTTACCTTCAATGTTTTCAAAACCATGAAATTTCCGAGTGATGAAAAAGAAGAGGAATGTTTCAGAATTGATGTTGTTGATAGTATCATCCAAGATACTGATACAATTCCCACGGACAAACTTGAAGCTTGCATCACCAATATGACTGATAGCGAGATAGATGCTGAAATTCTAGAATGTATCAATTATCTGGACAAGCCATTCCGTTTTAAATCAGAACCACCAGTCGAAAGCCTGTAACTCCGAAGAAAGATCGAATGAAGCCCTCAATTGAAGAAACACCACAGTTGGAGTTAAAGTTACTTCCGAGCCATCTCAGGTATGCATTTCTTGGAAACTCTTCTGAATTACCTGTAATTATTTCTTATTCACTAACATTGGAACATGAAGAAAAATTACTAAGAGTGTTACGAGAACACAAGAGAGCCATTGGCTGGACTATAGCAGACATCCGAGGCATTAGTCCATCATTTTGCATGCACACGTTTCTGATGAACGATGAGTACAAACCTACAGTGGAGCATCAACGGAGACTCAATCCAATCATGAAGGAAGTCGTGAAGAGAGAAATCATCAAATGGTTGGATGCTGGCATCATCTACCCCATCTCAGATAGTAGTTGGGTGAGTCCTATGCAGTGTGCCAAAAAAAATGAGGAATTACTGTATTCACAAATGAAAAGAACGAGCTGATTCCAACAAGAATAGTAACTGGATAGAGAGTATGCATGGACTACCGGAAACTGAACAAAGCAACGAGGAAATACCATTTTTCGCTGCCATTCACTGATCAAATGCTAGGCAGACTGGCGGGACATGAGTTCTATTGCTTTTTGGATGGATATTCAGGATATAATCAAATTTCCATTGCCCCAGAAGATCTAGAGAAAACCACATTTACATGTTCATATGGTACTTTTTATTTCCACATGATGCCATTTGGACTATGTAATACCCCTGCCACATTTCAGCGTTGCATGATGGCTATCTTCTCAGACATACTGGAGCAGAGTATGAAGGTTTTTATGGATGACTTATCTGTGTTTGGAGACTCTTTCGACCATTGCTTGCAAAATCTGGAACAAGTGTTACAAAGATGCGAAATACCAACCTGGTACTCAACTGGGAGAAATGCCACTTCATGGTGCAGGAAGACATTGTAATTGGACATCGGATCTCGCAAAAGGGTATCGAGGTAGACAAAGCAAAGATCGAGACAATTGAAAAACTACCTGCACCAACATCTGTCAAAGGGATTCAGAGTTTTCTTGGACATGTAGGCTTTTACATAAGATTTATCAAAGACTTTTCTAAGATTGCTAAACCTCTGTATAATCTTCTGGAGAAGGATGCGCCTTTCAACTTCACCAAAAAATGCTAGGAAGCTTTTGAAATCCTAAACCAGAAGCTGATTTCTGCTTCCGTCATTGTAGCACCAGACTAGACCCTTCCATTTGAGATGATGTGCGATGCTAGTGATTTTACTGTAGGTGCAGTTTTGGAACAACACAAAGCAAAAGTTTTCCACACCATTTACTACTCTAGCAAAACTCTGAATGAAGCTCAACTTAACTACATAACCACTGAAAAGGAGTTGCTCGCAGTTGTATTTGCTTTTGACAAATTCCGCTCCTATCTGCTGGGCCCTAAAGTGGTGGTCTACACAGATCATTCAGCAATCAAATATCTAATCGCGAAGAAAGATGCCAAACCCAGATTGATCTGTTGGATATTTCTTCTACAAAAATTCGATGTGGAGATCAAAGACAGGAAAGAGATAGAAAACCAAGTGGCAGATCACTTATCGAGGCTCGAGAATGGAGAAACAACTTGCAAAGAACTGACAATCAAAGAAAATTTTCCAGATGAACAGCTGTTTGCCATGAAAGAGCACGATGTCCCTTGGTATGCTGACTATGTCAACTACATAGTGTCAGGAAATGGCCATTGGAATGGACAACTCATCAACGGAAGAAGTTCTTCAAAGAAGTCAAGCACTATGTCTGGGATGAACCGTACTTATTCAAACATTATGCTGATCAATTACTGAGGCGTTGTGTTCCATAGGAGGAAGTAAACAGTGTTCTGCATCATTGTCATTCATCACCATATGGTGGACACTACAGCGGGAATAAAACTGCAGCCAAAGTTCTACAATAAGGTTTTTTCTAGCCCACTCTTTTTAAAGATGCTTATCTGTTTGCTCTTCAATGTGACATGTGCCAGAGAACAGGAAATATCTCCAGAAGAAATGAAGAACCTCTGCAAAATATTCTGGAAGTGGAGATATTTGATGTATGGGGGATTGATTTTATAGGACCCATTGTTCCATCATTCGGAAACCTGTACATACTGTTGCAGTAGACTATATCTCCAAATGGATCGAAACAATTGCATTGTCTTCCAATGATTCAAAAGTGGTGATTAAATTCCTTAAAAAGAATATTTTCACTCATTTCGGAACACCTCGGGCAATTATCAGTGATGTTGGCTCATATTTCTGCAACAGATACTTTGATGCACTCATATTTAAATACGAAGTTACCCATAAGGTTGCCACAGCCTACCATCCACAGTCAAATGGGGAAGTTGAAGTTTCAAACAGGGAGATCAAAAGAATCTTGGAGAGAACCGTTGGATCAACAAGGAAAGTGTTGGGATGTATGTCCTAGAACTACATGTGATGTAAACGGTTTTATGTGTTTTTGAAATAAAACGATGCATTATTCATTCATCAAAATTGTTTGTTTAATTTTCGCATATTATATATCATCTTGAATACCCTAGATTACTTATGTGCCTTCAGACTTAGTGTATTAGTGTCATACACAAGATGATTTAAGTCTGAAGTTAGTAATCCTAAATAGTCCATATAGAGCAAACAAAGCGGGTACTTTGTTTGTGGTTATCTATAACTGCGGTCCATTCTATATTTGTATGGCGATCTTGATCCGGATCGTTCATGTAGAAACATGAGAATGGAGGCACCTTGTATAATGCGATCATATAGGACTGGACCCAGATGAAAATGACATTCTTATAATATCCGTTAAACCAAGAAAGTCATTTCGATCTACTAGATGGTCATATATGGATTGATCTTAATCCTGAGTGTACTACGAACTCCTCCATGGCAGGCTATGTCCTTTGATTTACAAAGGTGAGGTTGTTGTAGCAGTCCCGACCAATAACTATGTACTTTGAGGCATGGTTTGTTGTGTAGCTGGGGATATTTTACATGGATATGAAGTTCACTCCTTCTTACGAGAGGTAGAGTAGTTAATGGTTGATTCAGTGCTTGAATGATTTGAGCGCTCAAGTCTTTCTATTACGAATAGAAAGATTAAAATTCATAATAGTTATGAATAAATCGTTCATTAGAGAATCAATGGTATTGAGTTAAAAATAATTAGAGGGTTATAACGGATATTATTACCCGGCTCTAATTACGAGATACTCGGGAAGGGTCAATTCGTATGTAATGACTATATCGATGGACATCGACTTGGTTTGGCTTAATATATCATCTGCGGCAACGAGAGTGCAACTCCGAGTTTTTAGTGGAATAACCCGGAGTTAATAATTCAAAATATTTAATTAAGACCTTAATTAATTTTTCGAGATTATTGGAGCTTGGAACCATAGGTATATTTGGTCCCCGTGCTAACTCGATTTACTATAGCGGATTTAGTATAATTGGATAGTCCAATTATATACTTACAAAAGTATGAATATTATTAATATGATTAATAATATTAATTGTCACACTTGAAACTTTATATTAAATATTAATATAAAGTTTTATTAAATATAAGATATTTGAACGCATGTTATTTAATTATATTAGATATAATTAAATGAAAGGTTAAGTTTGTAATTTCTAAATTTTGGGTTTTGGAAAACTTTGGATTTAACTTGGAAGTTACATATGTTTAAATAGTATTTAACCTTTTTATTTTGTAACATATATTCCATTATAGAAATTATATATGGATGTTACAAAATTTGTTTTTTCTTTTATATGGTGGCCGAATTCTTCAAGGAAAATGGAAGGGAATTGTTTGTTTTGGAAATAAATAACCCTTGGTATTATTTTGGAAGTTATGAATTTCAAAAGGTCAATTAAATATTTATTTTTGTAATATATATTAGCTTTATGGAAAGTTAATATTGGAAGTTTCAAAATTAATTATTTTGGTGCCTTGGCCGAACTTGGGTTAGAGTTTGTTTTAATTTTGAAAGGCTTAGGGTTTGTTTTAATTTTGTAAAATTAAACCCTAAGTATAAAAAGAAAAATATAATTCTTATTTTCCAAGGGTCTCTCATTCTTGAAAACCGTAACCTCCATCTTCTTCCTCATTCTCTCTCAATAGTTGAGAGAAGAAAAATAAACTAAGTGTGATTAAAATCTCTAAAACGTTTAGAGATATAATTGTGAGTGTAGCCTACATTACTTTTCGTTGATTGTGAGACATAGTACGTAAGATCTTTTGGTGTCGAATGAACAAATCTTCATCTCATCCATTCTTCTTTGATTCACGGCAGTGAGGGTAATTTTCCTCACTGTCGTACCTTGTCTTGTTATTTCAGGGCTCGGTTTGTTTTCGTTTTAATTCGTTTTTTTGGGAAAAACCTAGGGAAATTTTTGGGGCTGTTTTGTGGCGTATTTTGAAGGAAAAATTAGATCTATATTTTCACAGCGGGTCACGCAAATCAGAGGTTGATTTGGGTGCAGTTCGGGTGTATAACGGGTCCAAAATAGTCCGTTATTTCACTACAGTTCGGGGGGCTGTTTGGGGACTATTTCGGGGGCATTCCGGGGGCAGAAATCTTGTCCAAAATAGAAGCAAAATTTCAGTATACTTGCTAGTCAGATTCAGAAATTCAAAGGGAAGGGCAGAAAAAATTTTCAAGTCCGATCCGTAAGCCTAAACCGCTTCCGCTGAGCGAGGAAAGTGTTTTCTACAATTGGCATCAAGAGCGAGGTTGAAAAGTATTCTTAACCCTTCTCTTTTTCATTTAAAGTTTTTGTTTTTAATATATTTATATGAGTTATAAATATGATGTGCATGTTTAGATGAGTGGGAAGAATGTGATATTTATATGATGAATGTTTTTGTTATTTCATGTGATGAATGGTTTTGCATTGGTCGTAAATTTTTCCGGTTCTTATTTTTGTAGTTGGTTTTGTTTTTGGGATGTAAGGCCATAAGGTCATTGTTTACATTTGTTGTAATTTTATTTTTCAATGTAAAATTTCAATTTTTATATTTTGGAGCACCGAAGTCGCAAATGGAGCCTACACCACTTTGAAGCGGGATTTGAAGACCAAGGGATGCCTTGGTGAATCTTATGTACTAATTAGATTAGTATAGGAAAAATAAGAGCCTGGTCAATGCAAAATATTTTTTATGTTATATGTATATTTATTTCGAATTGTTTGAATAATATGTCATATAGCTTAGGGTGCCCACTCTTGAATTTTTACATGTCATAACATGTTTTAGATGCTTTGTCATTATAGACATAAAAATATGTAATTTAAAATGTTTATATTAGAATATGATATCCATGGAAATCAATTAATTAGATTAATTGGATTTATGGTTTAAAATTTGAATTATAATATATTGGGCTTAATTGGTGCATAGTAAATTCTATTGGTATATAGGATAGAAACCCGAATATAAATTCCATAGCCGAATCCGAATGGACGGTAATATAGTCTGCACTCGGGATACAATTCCACGTACTATTGGATTTTATAACGCACTAAGATTAATTAAATAGTTTAATATAAATCTTGACCATTTTAGGATTCTAAAATTTCAAACCCATTAGTGTTCTAGTATTTTAAGAGCTAAAATATAATAGCTCACTAATACCACTCTCATTAAATTAGTTTAATTGAGTAAAATAATTATTAGAGACTAATGGAATATTAGTGATACAATTTTTAAGAGTTAAAATTGGTTAGGTCACTTATATTAAACTAGTGTAAATAAAATTATGATTTAGCCGCCATAAATTTATTCACACTAATTAAAATAAAATATTAGATATTTTGTAGATACAAACCTTAATTTTAAAATAGTGAGTGGGTGACCGATGCATTCACATAAAGCAAGCGCACGTATCGTTCAAGTAGTATAAAAATATCGTTCCCACGAGGACTTAATTCCTACTATTGTTATTAATTATTGAATCTATTTATCTACAAATATCTAATCAGAGGGAGAAGATAATGATTATTTGATTGGTTGGTTGAATGTGGTTTTCCTTAATTAAAATAAATAAAATAAACAAAATAAAATACTAAGGAAAATAACAAAAGACTCAAAATATCTAGGGTCGTGATTCCACACAATATTCTTCTAAAGATGAATTGATTCCCTTATATAAGTGTAATAAATCAGTTTGCTAACCTGGAATACGAAGATCTACAAAAGCCTCTGTCGATGGTCAGATGCAAATATCCAGTATAACCATATTGAACCATATGTCTATGTCAACCAAATTACCTAAATGCATTAAGTTCAAGTTCCAATAATGGCTACCCCCGCCCGACAAGTATATGTCTATCCTGTAAGGAAATCTATTAAAGGGTTATATATCCTCAAGGAAGATCGTGAGATATTAAGTCTATGGCCTTTAACCTAAAATCCCTATGTCTAGATTCATTTTAAGTTTACCTAATCAATCTTATTAAGGGTCAATTAACAAGAAGCATTAAGACTAAGACTTAATAAACAAACTATGGAATTACTCATAAAAATAAAATCAATTATTAAGTGTGTGGATATTGTGTTTCATCACTTCCCTAGAATAAAAATAAAATCTCAGATTTTCAGGACTGTTCTAGAAAATTCCCGGAACGATGTTATAGACTCGGAGCACGATGATAATGAAGAATAAGGGTTCAAGTGATGTCATATGAGTCGGAATAATAATAAAGTGAAGGGTCGTCGTATCAGAAGACGCGTCGTCTCAAGGAATCAATTACATGATATTTATTATACACATAAAGTTTACAATTTTGGTCATAGAATTAGCAAACAAACTCCGATCGAGTTAGTTCTTAAACCATCGGACTCGTTTTTCCGAGATGAACAACTTTCGTGTTGAACATATTTCGAGAATCGACCAGAAGGGCTTCAAAAGGGCTGATTTGCGAAAATACCCTTCCTAGTTGGGGTATTTTGGTCATTTTCTGATTAATGATACTTGTGTTTTTATTATTAGTATTAATATTATTTATTAGAAACAATTACAAAGGGAACAAAAAAAAAAAAACGAAATACAGACAAAGAGCAGGAGACGCAGGGAGAGAGAAAGGAAGTTGTGGTGCGCCGGCGGCCACCGGACGGCTTCATGCCGGCAGACCCTCGGTGCCTGGTGCGTCCGGCCACGACGTACATGCCGGTGGCCGGAGCCGACGCCAACGGCGAGTAGATCGGCGCCAGGAAGGGAAAAAGGGGGCGCGAAATGGGTTTCGTATTTTTGGCTCGTCGATTCGTTTCACGAGCCGTGCCACCTACCAAATTGAAGCCCTCGGGGAGTACTACGAGTATGCAGAATCGTTTTCGTCGATTGGCGGCCGGTTACACGTGAAACTAGGAAAAAAACGGTGCATGAATAGTAACTTGTAATGAACAGTAGCTCCGATCGAAATTCCGATCGCACCAGCGCATTCATATGGCCGTTGGGAGTCCGAATATGGCCTCGGAATTTTGGTACGGCTCTCCGTTCAAAATTTGATATTTTAAAGTGTATCGATTTATATTCGGATGTTTCCGGTAGTTCCGTAGTTTAGCGAATTGCCTTGATATGAATTGGATATGTTTTAATATGTTAAAACAATAAATGTGGTAGAATCCGAGGAGTAACAGATTAGATTGATCCGGTAGAATTAGCGAGTTTCCGGTAAAACGGAGTTTCTCACGTGTTTGAGTTTAGATGATCGTAGCCTTGGTTGATATTGCGAGGGTAATTGAGTAATTCTGGATTAGTTCGGAGGGTTCGAGACCCTTCCGTAGCATTTGCGAAAACTTTTCCGCAAGTTTTGCCATAAATGCGTAAAGTGAAAATCTGAGCTATCTAGCTAGTTTAGAATAGTTTATGAGCATGTAATAGAGTAATGAAGTTTAAATAGTAGAATCAGAAAGATCTCGTGTATTCCGAGAAAGTCAGTAGTTTAGTATAGATGAGTTGAAAGTTCCGCAAATAACGGTTCTAACATATGTGGTGATTAGGGATGGCAATTTTACCCACAAACCCGCAAACCCGCAAAAACCCGCCCGCAATGGGTAGGATTTGGTAAATATATTAGTGGGTGCAGTGCGGGTTTGGTATTAAAGAAAAAAATGCGGGTATCTGCTGCGGGTATCTGCATACCCGCAATATTATTTTTTATTAATTAATATTTTCAGGACAATATAAAAAAACCTTCATATAAAAACAACTAACAAAACCTAATCCTAAAACTCTAATCCACAGTTCCACACTCTCACTCAGCCGCAGCCCGCAACCTGCCCAGCTGAAGATTTTTTGCATGACTATTATTGTTTTTTTTAATCACACTTGTTAATAAAATTATAATGCAAAAATTTGGATTAAGTTCACATAATCAGAAACGGGAGAGGAGCAAAATAAGCTAGTGTTTGCTGCAACTTCAGTAGCTTTCCTGCTTCTTCATTACACTTACACCACTTAAGCCTTGTAAGCATCACTTTCATTACACTTAACATAAAAAATATGACCAAAGGTTGGTGATTACTTTTTAGCTTATTGTCGATTGAGTTGGCTAATTTAGATCATTATAATTATGAAGGGAAGAACTCGTTTTAATTATGTTTATATGAAAAAATAAACATATGGTACTGAGTCTTTCATACATTATGTTATCTATGTACTGTATATACATACATTGCAGTTGTATATGTCAAATGAAAAACAAATGTGAAAACTACAGCTAGCAATTAAAAATAAATTATTTAATTAAAAAAATTATATTATTAAGAACACAAAGTAATTCAATATTTTAAAAACCCGCAAAAAATCCGTTGGGTACCAATGCAGGTTTGGTAATTTATTTTTATATGCGGTGAGGGTTTGGTAATGAAAATTAAAACCCGCAACGGGTATGGTGCGGGTTTGATAATTTATTTACATATGCGGGTGCGGGTTTGGTAATGGAAAACCCGCATCATACCCTACCCACTGCCATCCCTAGTGGTGATTTTTTTTGACAGATCGAACCAGGAGTTCGGGTGTCCGCAAAGCCAAGTAAGTGATAAAAGTCCCTATGATTAGTTCCAGATTGAGAATGATATGAGACAGTATCAATCCATAAAGGTTTAATCATTAAATATCCCAAGTCGTAGTATTATCGAGACTGGACATCGATAATTCTGAATATACTAGTATTGCACTTGTGCGAGTTGTGAGGGCATAACGACATAGTTCTCATATATCTTAGTATTGGATACTTATGCAAGTGTGGTAGGAAGTTGTGTTTTACCGATGGTACGAAAAATAGCTTCGCTCTGGATAGACCTCGCGGAATCCCATTGGTAGTATATCTATGTGTCTATGGGAGTCCGCTTCAGGATAGGTGTATTTGGTCTTAACCTGAGACTTGCACCGCTAATACTTACGACAATCAATATACTTTAGTTTTGGTAGTCCAGTGCTTTAACAGGTTCTGTGTACGCCTCTTCTGGGTATATTGAGAATCATAGTGTATTGGGTGTGATGTCAAGATGGAAGTGTCACTTCAGACATATGGAGATGATGTCACGTAGGATACGGAACTGGTGCTCTTTTATGCTGCAGCTATCGGGATAATATGATAAGGTCATAGTTATCCGATTATAGAGACTAGTTACCAGAGATCCGACATGTGTTTCGTACGGGGCTGACACAACTCCAGCCCCAGGCCTAGCACGTGACATCCGATACTGGATCTATATACACATATACTATGTATACTACGCGCTGATATAGATTATGATATTCATTTAAGAATATTTCTGGAGAATTGGGTAGGCAAGACGCTTTGCTAGAAGTCAACCATGTCTTGTAAATTGGTAAGAACGTGGTACTAGGTACGCACGTATTCGGATATTCCAATAACATGATTTACTGCCAAATATCCAGGGATCTCATGGGTCGCTTCCCGAAGATTCACCGATGACGTATGACTAGCACTTTATTAATCTGGGATTAATTAGATGAGAGAGAAAATTAATCTGAGATTAATTACAGAGATATTTTATCTGGGATAAAATACTATTTAAAGAGAGAGAACGATTAATTTGGAATTAATCGGTAAATTAATATATTCGATATATTAACGAAATTGGATTTCGATGCGGAATTAAAATTAGATTTTAATTCGGGCAAACGAGTTAATTTAGAATTAATTTGCTTGCGACGTGAATAGTAATTTCGCTTGACATAATTATTTAATTAAATTTGATTTAATTACGTCGCAACGAAAAATTCGTTAATTCGGAATTAACGAACCCGAGCCCGGGAGTGTTTGCAGGCCCACTCAAATTTCGAATCGAGTGGGGCCCAAAAGTCACATTACGCGTCACATCATTTGTCTATCAAGTGATAGATGTCTTGTCACTTTGAGTGATGTGATGTCTAGTCATTTTGAGTGATGTGAATTATAAATGGGAGTTGTTGGAAAGGCTTTAAAGCCTTGTACCACTTTTTGAAAGTTGGTAATTGTTTTTGGTAATTGGATTTTGGAAATTAAAATGACCAAATACATAACACAAATCACACACACTCTCTCCCTATTGTATTCGGCCATGGTGCCAAATTCTTCTATCTCATTTTTCTTCAATGGCCGAAAATCCTAAGGAAGGAAATGGTGATTTTTGTGGCAAAAATTACCAAGAGCTAGCACTCTAAAGGGTCATCCAAAGGTGGTAGGGAAACAAACACTTGAGCATGGAATCACCATTGTTGAAGCTTGGAACTTGAAGACAATCATGGAGGACAAAAACCTTGCTTGGTCGAGAGCTTCTTCAACCTTGGAGTAAAGATTTTTCTTCGTCGCATCCAATCCGATCAATGTGAGTATGATTCCGCCATACTTCTTGATTTATTTACATGATTTTCATTGCTTTATTTGATCCGGGGACTATAGTAGAAACCCAACAATGATATCAGAGCCACTAATTGAGCATGAAAAATATTTAGAGTTAAAATTGGGTAAAATCAATTTGAGTATGATTTGATGAAATTGTTTGATTGAGTATGCTTGAATGATGTTTAATTGAAGTTGGATATGATCAATTTCATGAAAATTGATTTGGAACAATTTTCCCCAAAAATTGGGTTGGCTTGCCCGAATACAATTGAACCCTAATGTCATGGTGATATTTTTTTATTCATTTGATGAGTTGAAATCATTTGGGAAATGTTGATTTAGGATTTAATTGGATTGAATTCGAAATCGGACAATAAATCCCTACTATTGCCGTGACTATAAGCATGGAAAATGAATTGATTTTGTTTCAATTTTGTGTTGGACATGAATTGGAAATGATAAGCATGATTAGTTGAATTAATTAGTGTTTTGGAAGCATTAGATTAATTAATTAATTTTGGCTAATAGACTTTAGTAATTAAATTGTGAAATTTGGAATTTTGTAATTTAATGAATTGGGCTTAATTTTGGAATTGGGCTTGTAAAGTTATATTTGGGCTTAATGGACTTGGTTGGGCCAAGTTTGGTTTAAGTTAATTGGTTGGATCCAATTGGGCCTAAAACCATATCCATAAAGTCCAAATATGACTAATGGGCCTTTAAAGTTTAATTGGGCCTGATGAGCCTAAATTGATTTCATGGCAAATAAGGGTGATTCCTTAATTGGGCTTTGGTTGCCGAAGCCCATGCCTTAAGAAATTCATTGAAAGCCCATTGGACTTTAATTAAACGACATTGGATGTTAATTGGGCTTTGATACCCGTTAAGACTAGATTTAGAATCTAAGTCGCTAAGGTTCATTAATAAAGTGTAATTATTTAATTTAGAATTAAATAACGAATTAGTATTAAATACAAATTAAATTGGATTTAATGTCGTAGTTTAATATAATTCAAGAATTCATACTTTGAGTACTTATTCTTAAAACGAGTTGGACTTGGGCAAATCAAATCGTTGTTTGAACATTGGATGGTCACTAATATCAGATTAATTATTTAGATTAGATTGATTGATAGCATGCTTTGTGTGAATACATGGATGTGATGTATGAATAATGTATATCAGATGGATATTAGATGGGTAAGGGCAATTTTGGAAATTATTGTAATAAATTTAGAATTTATTTAAATTGGACCCGCGAGTCCAGTCTTATCTCTCATAACACTTTGTATTTCTCTTCTCACCTATTCCCCTCAATGTAAATGAGGTTTCATTAGAAGTGTTATGTAATGGGGTAGAAGTTAGAGTAGTGCTAGCCGGGAGAGAGAAAAATGAGAGATTTGTTCTAGGAACAAGATGTATTATATATCCATCCGCATATCATTATTATTTTATTTTACGCGCCTTATTTTGCTTTTAGAATGCTTGCTTAAGGGTGTATGATGAGACCTAATCAAAGATAATTAATTGGTTTCCAATTACGCGAAAAACCCTCCAAACATATTAAGCGATTTTCCTTCCATTGAGTGATTCTTACTCAAGATCCAAGTTGGTATTGGTTTGTTGGCCAAAGTCAAGACCTTTGTCAATTGAGGATGTGTTTGAATCATGAAGGCTTTGTTCCATATCGGTGTCTTGTCCAAGTTGTGATTTGTTGGACAAAGTCAAGATCACTTCTTGTCCATCGACATTGATTACGAAGCTTTCCAAGGTCAATAGGTCACGCTTAACTGAGATCATTAAGTTTGTTGTGCCAAAGCCAAGGCTTAGTTAATTCAGAGGAAAAAGGTTAGGGAATATATTGGATATATTAGTATATATAGGATATATGTTTCAGACTTGGATGTCCACCTACTGGATCTAGGAATTGGATGAGATCCAATTGATCTTAGAGATCTACCTAGTTAAATATCATACAATTTGTTGGCCAAAGTCAAGATTGTGTGTTATTTAACGGGATCCTAGCACACTAGGAAACAAGGTTTCCCGAGTACTCGACAGAGGGTTAGAGGCTCGCCGAAAAATAGTGGGAGGCAAGTAATAAATTTGCAATTTTATTTAGATACTTGCCATACGCGCTCATTTCATTATTCGTCATAATTTATTAAAAAATATATTAGTTGGACTAATATATAAATGTTGTTTTAATTAAACAGTTGGACTGTATTCAAACTATTTCATTTATAGTTGATTATATAATTGGATTATAGTAATCAATATATTTGAATTTAAGAATAAAATTATAAGTTGATTATATAGTTTGACTATAGTAATCATTATATACAAAAGTACCTGAAATCGTTGATTGAATAGTTAGACCATTGGAATCATGATTGCTGAAAGATTAAGTGCTTAAAACATAATCCTAGGTGAAAATATTCTTTAAGCGACTTTAATTTTCAGATTGGGAATAAAACCTTAGGATAGTCCTAAGAACCGAGAAGTTACTTTATTTGATAAAATGACATCTCGGGCCTAAGCCCGGAGTTAAGTAAATAGTAGAGCATGATCTTTGGAAGACTCATGTGATGATAACTTTAGTGCTTAATCCTTTAATGCTTAATGAAAGGACTCCTTAATTTCTTCGTCAGAACCAAAGATTAGATATTTAAACCATGATGTTGAAATTGAAGGATTTTCATAGATCTCAACAATGGTATCAATATGAAGATCTTAGAAGTGTTAATTGCAAAAGACAACTCTTGGAGAGTTGATAGCTATTCTCAAGGAGACAAAGCCAAAGTTTGCAATAATGGCAAGAAGCGCAAAACGCATCTTACTTTCAAATCCCAGAAGGTCAAGGCTTGGCCAAAGGCTTTTCTGATGTGAGGAATAACGGCAAAGGCAAAATCATCATAATCTTCTAGAAAGATAAATGACATATCCCAAGATGTCTACCTAAACTGTGGCAAACGGGGTTACAGAAAAGTGACTGCCGTATGGACAAGGCAGACATGAAGGAATATAAGGCAAAGCAAGGCTCCGACTTCAAGAATGTTTATCATAATATGTACACTACTAGTTTTAAAGTTGGATCTTTTGATACTAGAAGTGGTACATAAATATATATACTGATTTGCAGCATCTGCTAAATAGCAGGATACTGACTTCAGATAAGATCGCTCTGCGAGTCAGAAAAAGGGACGAGAGTCACTGTTTCAACCTTAGAAACCTAAGTTTAGGAACTGCCTTTTGACACGTACTTAAATTAGGAAACTGTTATAATGTAGCTAGTTTGACTAGAAACATTATCTCTATATCAGGGTTTAACCCGTTGCGGGTATACCTTTATATTCTAGAACACCAAAGTATTTTATTTTATAAAGATGATATTGAGATAAACACATTAGATATGAATAACAACATTTATATTTTGAATATAAACAAATCTCAAACATATAATAACATGACAAACGAATAGCTCAAACTGATTTGATCAGATGAGACTTATTTGTGGCATTGTTGTCTGGGACACATAAAACAATACTCGTATATCCACACTTTTGAAGAGTGGATACTAGGACGGATTTTATTTTTACTCAAATGATGTCTACGAATCTAGTTTATCAGGCAAAGTGCCTAATGTACCTTTTACTTGGTAAAAGTGTAAGTGCCACTGATCTATTAGCTCTCGTTAGGGGTGTGCATTAATCGGTTTTAACCGATTAACCGAACCGTTCCGACCCATTTTTTTTTATCACGGTTCGGTTAATTTGGTTAAATCGGTTATTGCGGTTAAAGTTTTCAACTTTTTGGTTATTCGGTTCGGTTATGGTTATGAGATTCGTATAACCGAACCGACCGATTAACCGAAATTAAACTATATATATATATATATATAATATATATATATATATATATATATATATATACACTTTTCAGTTTTCAAAACCCTAAACCAAAACTAATTCTTCAAAAACCTAAATTCTCAGCCGCCACTTTCATTTCTATTTTGCACTTCTGAATTTCAAAAACCTAAATTCCAAATTTCCACAGACATCACACACCAACTTCAGCACTTCACCACTTCTGAACTTCAGCCGCCCGGTTCATTTCTATTTTGCAGTCTTCATCTTCTCGCCTTGTTCTGCACTTCTGCTGTAAGTTTCATCTTCTCGCCCTGCTTTATATTTATATTTATTATTATTGATATAAATAAGTTGTTAATTGTTTGATTCTATCATTCTATTAGTCTGGTTTCAATACTGCAATTTTGGGGAACTTAAATGATTCGTGTTCTAATTGCAGAATTGGGATATTTTATGATTCATGTTCTATGTTTTGGCTGAATCTACTTTTACTTTGGATGATTTCTGCAATTATTATTAGGCTTGACTGCTGAGCTTTTAATCTATGTGTCTGGGTTTTTAATCTTGTTATCTTTATTGTGTTGTGTAACTTGTACTCTCAAATAAATTTATACTTTCTTTTTAATCTACATAGTCGAGTGTTATATATAATAAGTAATGATATTTATTTACCAAATCTTTGATAATAGTAATGGAATCTTTGATAATAGTAATGGAATCTTTGAATCTCTGAAAATTTCCTTTTCTGTTTCAGATTTGAAGACCACTCTTGAAAATGAACCAAGGTGAAGCAAATGAGATTGGACAACCTGCAGATGAAGCAAATGATTTTCTGGATTGTCTTCTCAAAAATGCTTGATGAATTTATATTTGTGTTAAATTATCTTATGATTTGCTGTCTTTTTTTTTATGGATATGAATTTATATTTGTGTAATTGTGTTAAATTATTTTATTGAAAGTTGATGAATTTATTTTATTGAATTGGTTAATAACCGAATTAACCATAACCGAACCGAAATATAATGGTTAATTGGTTAATGGTTATGTGTCAGAAATTGGTTAAATCGGTCACACTTTTATTTAACCGAAAATTTCGATTACGGTTAAAAATTAAGAATTAACCGACCGAACCGACCGATGCATACCCCTAGCTCTCGTTCATAGTGACGTAAGTGGGCCCATGTCTAGCTAGGCTAGAAGTGGATATTAATACTTCCTAACCTTTACAGATTGGCATCACATTACGGTTATGTGTTTCTTTTGAAACATAAATCGGAAATTTTTGAAGTAATTCAAATAGTTTCGATACGAAGTAGATAGATAGATTGACTAAAGTATTAAAACCATCACGGTTAGACCTTGGTGGAAAATACTTAAACAATAAGTTTCTCGACTAATTGAAAGAGTATAGTATTCGTTCATAGTGGACTCGTCTTGGAACACCTCAATACTGATGGTGTGTCTGAACAGAGAAACCGAGCTTTGTTGGACATAGTAAGGTTAATCATCAGTCGCTCTGAGCTACTATTTCCTTCAAGGGATACGCTTTAAACAGTGCAATACTATTTTGAATAAGGTTCCATGAAAATCTGTCAGACATAATTCATATTAGATATGAACAGGAAAGAAACTGGGATTTCTCATTCCTGAACAATTTGGGAATGCTAGGCATACGTTTGGATGATACTAAACTATCGGATAAGTGCCTATTTGTAAATGGTTATCCTAAGGAAACTAAAGTATAGTAATTATACAACTCACAAGAGAACAATTTAATTGTTGCTCACCATGCGGTTTTCCTAAGAGGAATACCTATATGTAGTGGTAAGTGGGAGGATAGTAAGACTCGATGAAAATCCCAGTAATACTGTTCCAGGCACTGATTCCTTAATGGAACACAAACAGTTCATCAAGGATGAACCTATACCATTAATCTTCGAATACACAAGAACCACGTAGATCGGAGAGAGTCAGAAAACAACCTGGGAGGTATGATTTTCTGATCTCACCTCATAAAGATGTCAATCTTATTGAGGAAACTAACTATGTATGAGGAAGTGATACAAGGTATCGACTACCTTATATGGAAAAGTGCCATGATATCCGAAATGGATTCCATGTATACCAACCAAGTTTGGACACTGGTTATTGTACCATAAGACATTATATCTGTTGGTACTATAAAGGTCTTCAAGGAAGACATACATGGATGGTAACATATAATTGTACTAAGCTAGGCTTGTACAGAAAGGGTATCGTCATCAACTTAGTGTTGATTAAGACGAAATCTTTTATCCGTTGCCATAGTTAAATCCATTCGGATAATGCTTACTAGAACTGCATGTTTCATTTATGAAATATGGCAGTAGTATGTCAAAATCGTTTTCCTTAACGGAAACCTTTTGGAGGATGTTTACAATATCTTGACTGTTTTGTCGTACCAAAACAAGCAAACAAGGTTTGCAAGTTGATACAATCCATTTATGGGTTGAAGCAAGCATTATGTTCTTGGAACTGATGTTTTTATATAATCATAATGGTATGATTTAATTCAAAACGAATATGATTCTTGTGTATATAAGAAGGTTAGTGGGAGCGCACTGACAATACATGTCTTATGTAATGATGATATATCATTTCTTGGAAATGACATTCCCATAATATAATCGGTGAAAGCTTGGATTTCATGAAAAATTCTCCATAGAATACTTGGGAGAAACAACCTTTATTCTAGGAATAAAGATCTACTGGGTAAGATCTAAAAGTTGTTGATACTCTCTGAGTACTCGTACATTGAAAAATATGAACGCGAATTGGTGTCTCATATGCTTTGAGCATATGGAGTCACAATCAGGACAATCCAAGTGATAGTCACTGGATTAATATTAAGAACATCCTTTAGTATCTTGGATGAACTAAGGATGCTTTCTTAAACCATGGAGAATGAGAACTTGAAGTGACTGGGTTCACTACAACAAGTTTCCTAACCGATAAAAATGATTATCTGTCGTAATAAGGGTGCTATATAGTTTGAACAACAGAACAATGAGCTGGAAATCTTCATAGCAAGATACTGTTACCAAATAAACAACAAAAGCGGAACTTTGTTGCAACTGTCGCAACAAGAGTAGCATTTTTGGAACTAAATAAATCTAATTAGATTAGATATAATTCTGTTAGTAGCTGAGCTAGACAATGACACAGACTAAAGAATTAATGGTCTCATCAATGATCTGATGTGTACTTCATATGGTTTCATCTGATTCTTCGGATCATACATCGTGGCTATGTGATGATCGAATAAATCACATCAGATGATAACCTTTTAAATCCGCCTACGAAAACTGTTCTTCAGTAGAAATTTGAGCCACCCTTACATAGTTCAGGTGTAAAACACCTGAGTGATTGGCTATAGGCCAAGTGAGAGATTTTCGCTTTGGGTTCGCTTGTTGGACCTTTGTTTTAAAACATCTCCTTAGCCCAAACCCTAAAGGGGGGACTGACGGCAACCACACAACAAATAAACCCTAAAACCCTAGCACACTCTATCTCTCGCCTCTCTCAAAATGAACAAACAAAAAAAACCCAGCTTCACGCCATAAGCCACGCACATCTATTCTTCAACCAAAAAGGCCATGCAAACAAAAACCAAAAAACCCTTAGCTCCCATTCATTCGGCAGCCCTCAATCACACAAATAGAAAAGCCAAAATGCACGTACATCCCTCACACATCCATTTCCATCATAACCCTCACCGACAATTCAACGAACAACAAAAAACCTAAACAGACACATTATCTCTCTCGGCCTCCTCCATGTATCCACCTTACACTTTCAAAAACACTAAACAATAAAACACCCAAATAGCTAAATAGGTGCTCTCGACTCCCCCTCACAGCAGCCCCTAACTTAAACCACACTCACACACGTGATAAGCACCTCTCCAACCTCTCACATTTCCCTTTAAAATCCCTCAGCCATCACCCATGAAAACACCTTCTTCACGCCATTAGCAACCCTTCAGTGCATCATCACCCTCCTCACAAACAGCCACCTTCAACGCCTAAAGCACTGCCCTCACAGCCCTCACAAATAGCCACCTTCAACGCCACAAACACTGCACTTACACAGCCTCATTCACGCACTAACACTGCCTTCACAAATAGCCTCTTTCACGCCACAAACACTGCCCTGGTACAACCTTATCCACTCATATAAACTGACCTCCAATAACCCCTCAAATTGGCGCATAAAGTCCAGTAAAAATGTCCCTTGAAGCCCTTCAATTAAAGCACAAATTTCTCAATCCTGCAGCCTTTATTCAGGCAAACCAGCCCTCATTACCCTCTTGCATTCGCCCAAACTGCACCACCTAAAACAACGCACAAACAGTCCCGAAAATCACCCAAAATACACCCCAAAAACAATCCCCAAATCTCTGAAAACAGTCCCCAAATAGTGAATAAAAAACTGCCCAAAATAGTCAAGAAAACTGCAGTCTAAAACAACGGCAAACCAGAAAATAGCGGAGCATCAACCCTTCCAACGGTCGTGTAACGCGCTTTCGAGAGACGAAAAAAGTGGTTAGACCTGAGGGCACCATTCTTCATTTATTTCTGTTTATTTCTATTATTTTATTAATATTTCTATACATAAATATCATTGATTAATGAATGCTATGGTTATTGGATGAATGGAAAATGTCTCGTCTCTTGTGGTATATCGGATGGAAACCCAGACGTAAATTCGGTAGCCGAATCCGAATGGACGATAGTGTGGTATGTACTTAGGAAACAACTCCACTTATCACTTGAGTAAACGGCACATATTTTGCTTTGTTTAACCTTGTTCGTATATTATTCGCATTTTATTATTCCGCCATTTACTTTCCGCACGATATTTGCTTGTGTATTGATGATATAGTGCTCATGGGCAAATCAAGTTGGATTAAAGGTCCTCCATTTTGAGGGAAAAAAAAGCCTGGCCCAGCTTTGCCACGACGTTTTGCCACGCTAGACGAAGTGTGTTTGATTGAATGTGAGATATGTTTAATCGGACACACGAAGTCCTATATTATTGTCTTTATTTTATATGCTTTCTAATGTCATGCGCATGGGCAAATCTAGTTGGATTAAAGGACCTCCATTTTGAGGGATAAAAAGCCCACGGGCTACCTTTGCCACGACGTTTTGCCACGCTAGATGAAGTATGTTTGATTGAATGTGAGATATGTTTAATCGGACATATGAAGTCCTTGTAATGTAATGCGCATGGGCAAATCAAGTTGGATTAAAGGTCCTCTGAGCTACCTTTGCAACGACATTTTACCGTGCCAGACGAAGTGTGTTTGATTGAATGTGAGATATATTTTATCAGACACACGAAGTCCCATTTTGTTGTCTTTATTTTATATGCATTGTAATGCGCATGGGCTTATTATGTTGGTCTAAAGGTTCTATATTTGAGGGAAGAAAAGTCTAAAAGGCTACCTTTACGACAATACTTTGCCGCGCCTTTTATTATTCCATTATTTGCTTTTTGTATGTCAGCTCTTTGCATAATCATTCATCATATTGTAATGCGCATGGGCAAATCAAGTTGGATTAAAGATCCTCCACTTTGAGGGATGAAAAGCCTAAGTGCTACCTTGGCCACGACATTTTGCCACGCCGGACAAAACACGTTCGATTGGACATGAAATATGTTCAATTGAACACTCGAAGTCCTATATAGATGTAGGCATATATTGTATCTTTTTCTTTCACCCTATTTGTCTATCTTCTTTTGCATCGCATCATGGCATATGAAATTATATGCTTGCCGTTATTCCAATTTATTTCTTATGCATGCAAACTTAGATATAGGCTATATGCAAATTTAGATATGAGCCTTATTTTCATGTATGTGAACTTCGAAATAGAATACTTTTAAAATGCATGTTGCGTAAATTCGGTTAAGTTATTGCACAAATCATTTCATTACAAGTGCCATAAGTAAGGGACCATTCCGAACCCAACGCTTTGAGGTCTTCCATTGCGAGGGATGAGTACGGCCTTAAATGATTTTCCCAGTTCACACCGGGTGGCAACTCCATGTTATTTCTCTGATTTAGTTCCCCTGCGGGCTATTCCGTACTCCCAACTAGGCCGCGAGCCTAGAACATCATGCATCATCAAGTTATGTGTCCTACAGTCTGGCGACTCCACTGGGATGGAGAATCGACCCTGAAATAATGTCTTGCAGTGATTATGATTTGTACTTTAGTTAATCGTGTCTATAGTGGATTGAGAAGGGTTTAATCAAAGGCATTATTAAGGCTAAGTGATGGTTTGGTGTCTTCCTTCATTCACTACCTTTCTGTAAGGAAATACTGTGAGGGCACCTAGATAATCATTAACCACAGCTCGTTGTGATGGACTAATTTGGAGGACTTGTTGTTTATCCTGTCACCAAGGTGATAAGAGCCTAAGAGACTTGGGTATTTTAGAGAGTTCGCTCCACCCTCGATCTGGGGAATCTACAATGGGAAATCCATTTGACACTTAGTCACACACTATAACTCATTGGCACGTACCTTAAGGTATTAAAAAGGTGTGCTCGCTTGGTCGCTCGAACCCTTGAGTTGGGAGTTCTAGTTGTGGGCAATCATTTGTCAGCGAGAGCCTTTGTTCGCACTCCCGTAAACCCACATGTGAACCTTAATCATAGAACTGGTAGAAATCATTTCCTTATGTTTATGTTTGGGACCATTATCATTTGGATCTAGTTGGACTTCTTGTCAAAAGATGTGAACCTGTTGGGCCATTTAAACTGGGACGAGTTCGTGTCCTTTGACAATTGGGTGAAAATCTACTAAAATACCAATGGGCCATGTTATGTTTGGGCCTATTATCATTTGAAGTTGTTTAGCCATATTATCACAAAGTGTAAACTTGTTGGGCCTTTTCACTAGGACAAGTTTGCACCGCGCAATAACGTGATTGAACACTTTAAAATGATAATGGGCCAACTAGTATAAAAATTTTTTAGGCTCATATATTACATGCATTGCACGCATACACGCTGACTGAGAATTTTAAAGAGACATCATAGATTCCCATTGTGTTAGGGAAGAGGGGAGACTACTAAGAGGCCGATAACAAACATGAGCGAATAAGAGAACGAGGTATCTGGCATGGATCAGCTAGAGAATGGTCTCACAAAGGTTACTGAACAGTTGCAAGCCTTGACTACCGCTATGGCAAATATGGTTGTGCCCCGTTGTAGGCACTGTATTTTTGTATATAAGTCCCGATAATGACTCTCGTATGGAGACATTACCTCTTTAATTGTGAAAGTCGCGGGAAATGGACGTCGAAAGGAAAGAGTCAAGAATTGACACATTGTTGGATTTAACTCATTGGATTAGCTTCAGGTTTGTTTGTTAGACCTCTGTTTCAAAGAACAACCTTAGCCAAAACCCCCGCAAGACACAAACCAAACTCACACATACACTAAACCACACACTAAGCCCACCAAATGGACCAACAGCCCACTAGCCATGTTAACCAAGCCACTCTCTATCCACGCCTACCTTCATGCCATTGCACCTTCGTAACTAGCCCTCTGTCCACACAACTCATCCCAAAGCCTTTCACAGTCGCTAAAATCCCCCGAAACTATCCCACCCAATTACCGTGAAAACAATCCCTAAACTGTCTCGAAATTGCACCGAAACTGCACCCCCTAAAATGCTATAAAATAGTGCTGAAAACTGCACTAAATCAACCCCAAAAATCACAGCAAAACACCACTAAAAACTACCCAAAATTCGACCCAAAATTGCAACAAAAACTGCCCCATAAATCCCACAAATCTCAAGCCAAAACTGTCCCTTATTTACCGTAAATCAGTAACTAATACTGCGACCAGAAACACCACAAAACAAGTACAATCAGCAGCCCAAATAGCGAAACAGTGAAGGAAAATGTTGAACCAGTGAACCGAATGAGTTGCAGAGCATCGACCCTTCCGACAGTCGTGTAACGCGCTTTCGAGAGACGATAAAAGAGGTTAGACTTGAGGGCACCTTTCTTTATTTATTATCTTTCATTTCTTTATTTTAATATATTATCACATGATGTGAATTTCGGATGAACGGAATACGTGTTTTCTTTTATGGTATATCGGATGAAAACTCGGACGTAAATTCCGTAGCCGATTCCGAATGGATGGTATTGCGGTTTGCACACGGGATACAATGCCACGTACCGCTTGAGAGATACGTATTTCGTTTCATCCAAACTTGTATTTGGGCATGATGTAGTTAGTCGATTATTTTTTCTTTGAGCATGATTTAGCCTAGTTTATTATTTATTTTCAAGCATGATTATATTATTTTATGCATGATATTTTTATTTAATTTATGTTTATTTTACTTTCAAGCATGTAAACTTAGATTATGAGTTACTTTGATGAATACAAACTAGATCTAATTTACCTTTACGCATGTATTTTGCATAGATTCGGTTAGTGTATTGCACAAATCATATCATTACAAGTGACATAAGTAATGGACCATTCTGAACCCAATGGTTTGAGGTCTTCCCTTATGGGCTACTCCGTACTCCCAACTAGGTCACGAGCCTAGAACAGTATGCGTCGCCCAAGTTTTGTGTCCTACACCCGTGGTAGGGGAAACTCTGAGAATGTAAGGCATGAGGAGCCTCCGAACAGGTTGGGGGATGACATCCCCGCTCTTGATGATGACATGACTGAATATACGGCGGAAAGAATGATTGGGTCTCATGCAGAACTGTAGAAGCTCCGGGATCAGGTAGAATCAATCACCTACAAAATGAGGGGTAAACATGAAGATTTGCTAGATTATGAGGCAATGCCCTTTGAAGAACAGCTGCCGGCTCAGTTCAAAATGCCTGATATGGCCAAGTTCAACGGGAAAGGGGATCCGAAGGTCCATCTTCGACAATATGTTTCAGTTATGAGTTTAGTGGGCCTGTCTAAGCGCCAAGTCTAGAAGATGTTTGGGATGTCACTCGAGGGGGCACCTGTAGTGTGGTACCATAGCCTTGAAAAAAAAGGTTAAAGAAGATTGGAGGGAACTGGCAGATGCCTTTTCTGAAACAGTATGTTACAGAGATTGATTTGTTACTCTGCGATTTGGAGAACACCAAGCAGAAATTGTAGTAATATTTCAAGGAGTATGTAGATCGCTAGAGGAGCCAGCTTTTGAAGATGCAGACTCGGCCTTCAGAGAAGGACTAGATAAAGATGATTATCAATGGTACTAAGCTCTTAATTTATAGTAAGCTGAAGAGGATGAATTGGTGATTTTCGATAGTTGAGGGAGACTGTTATGGATATTGAGGAGGAAGAGGCTGAAAACAGAAACATCTATGGCCAGAATAGAAGGAATATTGAGGGGTATTCAGGGACTATGCCCGCTACAGCTGAGGTCACTGCCATAAAAAACAGGCAATTTTCCAACCTTGGTAAGCCTCTTTCAAGGTTGTTCGAAAAGCTGAAGGCGCAAGAACTTCTTGAACCCTTAGAGCCTAAACCAATTCTAAACCTCGTGCCACCCAACCAAGACCTAAGCCTGTATTGTCACTTCCATCAGAGAAGAGGTCACGAAACTAACGAAATTTGTAAAACACAAAAGCTTAAAGCTTTGGCTATGGTCGAATTCTTGTAAGGGATGGATTCCCCTTTTCATGTTTGAATCGAATTATCTAAGTTTGGCAAAATTAGTGGCGTCTCCATTGCTAGCAAAACACTACAGGGATTCATCTTAAAGGTTCTCAAGGGCAAGTTCTTTGTGGGCCTTCTTTGTGGCCTTGGAAGGGTTTTGTTCCTACAAAATCAACTTCGTGGTCCTTGGGGTTCTGTCTGTTGCTTGGGATTTGCTTGGATTTCAAATCCAAGTGGGTTTCTTTTCAGGTTGTTCTAGGAAAAATTCTCTAAATTCTTTCTCTCAAATTTTCCTTCTTTCTCTTCTTTCTTCTTGATCACTTCTAATCTTTTGGTGATTAAGATTTATTACTAGTGTTTTTTATTTTCTTTTCTTTTTTCTTCTTAAATTCTTTCTCTTTGTTGAGTTTTTTGATGGCGTCTTCTAGCCATGGGGATAAGGCCAAGGTTTCGGCCATAGTGGGAGTTGTCCAAGTTTCAGATTTGACCAATGTTCTGAACAAGATGCAAAGTGATGTTTTAAAGGTGGATGAATCTAAAAATAACAATTTTGGTGAGGCCAAGGATGGCTCAATCTTTACTCTATATGATGAGATGAATAATTCTTTATAAATGGTGGTGGCTAATGTTGTTCATGATGTGTCTCCCTTATCTATAGCTGATGTTTCGACCTCCTCTGGTCTTCTTGCTAAAGGTACGTTTTCACAAGCTTTATTGGGTGTTATTGGAGATAAATCTCGTGTTACTATATTGAAGCGTAATCTTAGTGACCGTGTTCCATCTCTTTCTTCTTCTTTGAATGGCAATGGTGATGTGCTAGAAGATAGAATTGGAGTTAGGGACAATAGAGGTAATTCCTCTAGATTGTCAAATTTGGAGGAGGGAAAGTTTTTTGAATTTTCAAAGAGTATTAATGATATTCCTTTACTACCAAATCTGAAACCGAAAATTGCTTCTCATTTACCTAATTTGAATTCGGTTGAGTTGGGAAATTTACGTGAATCAGCTAGTAATATGGAAGGTGTTTGTTTTGATCATTCAATTGGTATTAATGACTTGCCATGTACGAATTTGGTAGTAAATAAGGAGAATAATCATGTGCCATTTATTGTTCCTTCTGATTTGGTAAATGAATATACTATTGATAAGTCTAATGGTGTTAATGACTTGCCATGTGCGAATTTGGTAGTAAATGGAGAGAATAATTACATGCCATTTATTGCTTCTTTTGATTTGGAAAATGGAGTTACTCTAGCTAATAAATCTGATTTCAAATCTGATCATATTAAAGGGAGTATTAATGGGCGAATTGATAATGGTAATAAAGATTTGATTCCCTATGTTACGAATGTAAATATGGAAAGCTTTAATTGTGATTTCCCTCATTTGAAAAAACATGATAAGCTTGGCATTAATGTGTTGGGGCCGAATTTAAATGGGAGGACTGATATTAATTTTATTTCCAAAGATAAGTGTGGTGAGGTGGCATCTGAAGTGGCTGCTGATGTGGCACTTTTTAAACATGGTGTTGTGGATAAGTCTAAAAATGGAAAAAATGTGAATGGAACCTCTAGTTATGCGCATGTTCTCGGTGGTTCAAATGGTGAGGGGAACTGATTTTCTTCATCTAGCTCTGTTGCACTTGTGTTTATTAAACTAAATGTTATTGATGGACGTATTAAAGTTTGCCCTCCTTTGGATGTTGCGAAGGAAGGTAGTTTGGCGTGGAAGAATACTTTGGTTGGCAATTTTATTGGCAAGAAACTTCCTTTTAAGGTAGTTAATTCTATAGCTCATAAGAAATGGGGGAGATATGGATTGCGTGAGGTGTTATCTTCTGAAAGAGGTCCTTAGTCGATGAGGACCTTAGTCGACTAAGGTAGTTAACTTCTTCTCTCTACCATTACAAAGTTTGTTTCTGATGAGTAGAGAGAGGTCCTTAGTCGAGAGGTTTCAGAAGAAGAGATTAAGGCTGCACTGTTTTCTTTGAAATATCACAAGGCTCCTCGACCAGATGGTTTTAACTCAAGTTTCTTCAAGAAAACTTGGTGTGTTGTAGGTGATGATGTTATTCATGCTATTCGCTCTTTTTTATCTCAGGGAAGCTCTTGAAACATGTGAATGCCACATCTATTGCTCTTTTCCGAAGATCCCTAATCTTTCAAAGGTCAAGGATTTTCGGCCAATCTCTTGTTGCAACACTATCTATAAACAGTGTTTTAAAACGCGCTAGGCGCTAGTCGGGCGCCTAGGCAGGGCCTAGACAATTAGTCGGCAAACAGTTAAAATCTAATATTTTCTAACATCATAAATAACCTAAAATCATATAAATTCGATTAAAAAAATTAATAATTTTTGTAAGTTGATAAAATGATGATTATTGATTAATAATAAATTTATTATAAATATTTAATAATTTTTGTAATTTATTTTTTATTTAAATAATAAAAATTTTTATTGTTAATAATAAATTAATTTGATATCATCCACTATTTTTTTAAAGATCATAGATAGATTATAGTAATGATCAGAGTCTTAATCATCCACTATCAAATAGATTATAGTAATGATCAGAATCTTAATCATCCACTATTAATTTGATCAAAACGATCATCCAGTTTTTTTCAAATTAATAAATTAATTTTTGTAATTCGTATGTTATAATATATATATATATATATATATATATATATATATATTTTGCATATATATGATTATAGTAATAATACTTTCATTATTTTTATAATACAATTTGATACATGAGGATTTCTTATAGAAATTGACAAAATCACAAAATCCAACAACAAAAATTGATTTCCTACAACAAATACAAAAGATTATTTAAATTTCATCACACTTCAAAATAAGTGTTAAGTAGCTTTACACCATTCATTTTAAAAATTAATAATTTTTTAATTAAAAAATAAATAGCTATTGTGATAAGGATGGTTGTCATTTAAAAATTATTAATTTTTTAATAAAAAATAATAAAGAGTTGTGATAAGGATGGCTGTCATTTAAAAATTATTGTAATGCAACGCGTCTTTTTTCTCTTCTTCTTCTTAATTTCTTCATCTTCATTTCTTTTTCTTTTCTTCTTAATTCTTCACCAGTTCGTCTTCATTTCTTCTTCTTCTTTTCTTTTTCTTATTTTCTTCTTCTTATTCTCTTCATCACGTAATCATTTTTTCTTCATCACAAAAAATCTCACAGGATCAATTTTTTCTTCTCCTTAATTTCTTCATCTTCTTCTTCAATTTTGGTGACGACAATGGCGGCGATTCATCTTCATTTATTCATCTTCTATTTAGAGGTGACATAAAAAATTAAAAAAATCAGGTCTTTCATCATTTATTTCGTCTTGGAGCGAGAGAGGAAAAAAAAGCAGAGACGCGATCGAGTCACGGCCGATTGTCGGCGCCTACACGGCCGAGTGGCGGCGAAATCGGCGCCTAGGCGCCGATTTCACACCGACCACCCAGCAGCACGCCTAACACCACCGGTTAGGTGGTAATCGCCGCGGTTGAGCAGCGACGAGCGAAAACGCGCCGCCTAGGCGCGCCTAGGCGTCGTGTTTTAGAACACTGTCTATAAATGCATCTCTAAGATTATTGCAGATCGGATTAAAATTGTTCTTCCTTCCGTGGTAAGCTCCAACCAATCTGCTTTTGTGGCGGGTCGACGTATTAGTGACAATATCTTATTATGTCAGGAGTTGGTCAAGAACTATCATAGGAGTGGTGGGGTGCCAATGTGTGCTCTTAAGATTGATTTGATGAAGGCTTATGATACAGTTCGATGGGATTTTATGTTGGAAGTGCTAAGAATTATTGGGTTTCCTGAGAGGATGGTTGGTTGGATAGGAGAATGTATGACTTCTACTATGTTTTCTGTTTCTATTAATGAGAGGTTGAATGGTTTCTTTCCAGGAGGTCGTGGTTTACGTCAGGGAGATCTTATGTCTCCATATCTTGTTGGTTTGGCTATGGAAGTTCTCTCGGGCTTACTTCACAAGATGACTTAAAAGCAAGGTTTCAGGTATCATTGTCGGTGTTCTAAGAATCATCTTACCCATCTCTGCTTTGCTGATGTCTCATGATTTTTTGTCGAGCAGAGAAGGCTTCAGTTTTCATGGTAAGAGATTGTCTTCATCAGTTTATGGGGTTGTCTGGTTTGGTTCCTAATCCAGGAAAGAGCCATTTTTTTCTAGTAGTGTTTCCACAGTATACAAGCACGAGTTGCTCAGCCTTTTGAGTTTTCAGGAGGGTGTGCTCCATATGCGTTACTTGGGAGTTCCGTTGATTTCTTCAAAACTTCAGGCTTCTGATTGTAATGTCCTTGTTGAGCGTATTATTGGCCGAGCTAAGAATTGGATTTGTAAATCTCTCTCTTTTGTGGGGCGTTTACAACTAGTTAAATCAGTGTTGTTTTCTATCCAAGTGTATGGTCTTCATTGTTTATATTGCCAAAGACTGCAATTAGGAAGGTGAAGTCTATCTTGAGGTCATTTCTTTGGAAGGGTAGTGAGCTTGTTTCGACAGGGGCAAATGTGGCTTGGGATAGAGCTTGTTTGCCTGTCAAAGAAGAGGGTTTGGTGATTAAGAAGCTAGAGGATTGGAACAAGACGGCTATTACTAGGCACTTATGGTTTCTTAATTCGGGTAAGGAATCCTCTTGGTCTACATGGGTTCAATCTTACTTGCTGAGGGGGCATAGTTCTTGGGAAGTTACTTGTCCTAGTGATTATTCATGGAGTTGGCGGAAAATTTTAGGCCTTTGTAATGATGTGCGTCGTAGGATGAGGTTTCAGATTGGGAATGGTGAGAAGGCTTCATTATGGTATGACAATTGGCACCCTCTGGGACCAATTGTGGATACCTTGGGAAATAGAGTCATTATGATTCAGGACTAGGTAAGATAGCTAGGGTAGCTGCTATTGTTGATGGTAACTGTTGGCGCTGGCCATCAGCGAGGTCATCCAATCTTCTCCAATTGGCTTGTTCTTTGCCTTTGGATTTTGTTCCTTGTGATACGAAGGAGGATGTGCTGGTGTGGGTGGATGATCAAAAAGGTATTTTTTCGGTTAAGAGTGCTTGGGATGCGTTGAGGGTAAGAAGTAATCGGGTGAGTTGGTACTGAATTGTTTGGTTTCCAAAGGCCATTCCAAGACATGCTTTCATGCTTTGGCTCACGATTCAAGGAGGCTTTTATACTCCAGATCGATTAATGGCTTTTGGCATTTCAGGTTGTTCTATGTGTGTGCTTTGTGGTCATTCGGGGGAGGATAGAGATCATCTCTTCTTCAAGTGTTCATTTACTTCTCAGATTTGGTCGTCTATTTTGGCTAAATATGGTATAGATTGGTGCTCTCGTGACTGGATGCAGACTATTAAGTGGATGGAGCAGTATAGTAGTGGATCTTTGTGTCATTTCCTTGTTCGATTATCCTTTGCTGCTGCAGTTTACTTCATATGGAAGGAGAGGAATGCTCGACTACATGACGAGTCACCTAGTCCATATAGAGTTCTCTTAACCAATATTATGTTTACTGTACGGACTCGTGCTAGTTTGTCAAGAAAGGTGAAGCTTTCATATGATAATAGATGGCTTCAACAATCTTGGCAACTATCCAAAGATATTTTTTGATTTGTTTTTGCATGTCTTTAGCCTAATTGGATTTTGTTCTGTAGCTAGGAATGCCTGTCTTCCTTAGCTCCCTGGGGTATGCCCATGTTCTTTTGTTATTTCTTTGGTTAATATACTTACTTTATCCTAAAAAAAGAGGTCACGAAACTGACAGCTGCACCCGCCTTAGGCACGAGATCCAAAACCTCATTGACTCCTATAAAATACCTTAACCATAAAGAGAACAACCCAACAGACACATAAATCCTCTACCAAACTACAACTCTGTTCCATCGCCCACCTATATGATCAACTCCGACCTACCCGAAAGCTTCGTCCTCCAAGCTCTCAACCACTCAGCTTCATTCATGGGGATAGGGATGACAATAGTGAAGAACCATAGGCCAAGGAAAAAGGCAATGCTGCGAATGATGAAGCTGTTCCTACTAGTTTATTTGATCCTACATTTTTAATATAGACATTGATTCTATCTACTTGTTCGAATCATTTCTTAATGATAATAAAGAAGTTCATTTCCTTTACTTGTCTCTGAAACATTAGTATATTTGACAAAAGCATTCAACCCTGGTACTATGATACTCAGTGATATTTAGAACCCGGGGAATTCTTGGAAGAAGCAAGTAGAAAAGACAGGATAGCCATTCAGAAATTGGGAAATGGGGCAGTGAGACTGTCAGATTTGGAAGGGAATGAGTTCACCTAGCCGATCAATGTGGATAGACTGAAGCAGTATTTTTCCTGAGGAAGAGAATTCCGAGCAGCTACCAAAGGAAATGGTAGAAGACCTAACCAACGGGATAGGAAACTCATTCATGCCTGCATGCATACACGTAACGTATTTTGTATTCCTTTTTGTGTTTGTTTTGTTTTGTATTCATAGTTTTCGAAGAAGTAAAAGAGAAAGTGACAAAGAAATCCAATCAGAAGTAGAAACAGTACAGTATCAGTATTAGTTTTGGGTAGGAATCCTAGGGTTGAGGCCCTTATCAGTATAAGTTTCAGGAATGGATCTCAAGGGGGCGAAGCCCACATTATCAGCAGTTGAAAGGAAGAATTCCATTGAGTGAGTGTGAAAAAAATGAAGAAGAGAGAGAGAGAGAGAGAGAGAGAGAGAAGTCTTTGATGGTTAAGCATATGTCCGGTGATGACCTTGTTTACTATCGGGAGAAACCTTAGAAACGATAAGTGCGAGATGTGCTCTCATCTGGTACTCTGAATGGATTGATCTCGGCTAAACTCACGAGCATACTTGATTACAGGATATCAACAGTAGAAGCCTGAGTGGTTGGCGAGATGACTAGTTGAAGAGATGGTGGATTAGTGAATGACCATTTTCCTGGATGTCCACCCTGGTTTACTTATGCTATGATATATGATATTGTTGGAAACAAAAAAAAAGTCTCTGCTATGAAAAGAAAAGAAAAAAATAGACCGCATATAACCGATAAGCGTGAAGCTATCCATAGACGAGTATTATGTCCACCATAAGGAGAAATGCTACCTTGAAGGGTAGGTGTGTCAAAGAAAGAAAAAGAAATAAAAGAGAAAAGAAAAAAAAAGAAAGAAAAAAAAAGAATGAAAAGAATAAAGAGAAAGAGACAAGAAAAAAGAAGAAGACCATATCATGTTGAGTATCACGAAGTAATCACAGAGTGTGATCAAGACATATAGATTGGTTAGACCTACTGATCCGGTTCTGATCCGGTTCTCTAAGATGAAATCATCGAGTTGGCCTAAGGATTAAGCTGCGAAAGAGCCTTGCCATATACACACTAGGAGTCTAGTTCAAATCACCTATTCAGACGATCATAGTTGAGTGTATCAAGTACTTTGAAGGTTCTCAAGTTTCGACGCGAAGCATGTTGGGATGTATGCCCTAGAGCTACATGTGATGTAAACGGTTTCATGTGTTTTGAAATAAAATGATGCATTATTCACTTATGAAATTGTTGTCTAATTTTCGCATATTATAGATCTTCTTAAATACCCTAGATTACTTATGTACCTTCAGAATTAGTGTATGAGTGTCAAATACAAGAGGATTTAAGTCTGAAGTTAGTAATCTTACATAGTCCAGAGAGAGTAAACAAAGCGGATACTTTGTTTACGGTTTATCTATAGCTGCGGTCAATTCTATATTTGTATGGCAATCTTGATCTGGATTGTACATGTAGAGACATGAGAATGAAGACACCTTGTATGATGTGATAATATAGGACTGGACCCAGATAGAAATGACATCTTATAATATCCATTAAGTAAAGAAAGTCATTTCAATCTACTTGATGGTCATATATGGATTGATTTTAATCCTGAGTGTACTACGAACTCCTGCATGGCAAGCTGTGTCCTTTGATTTACAAAGGTGAGAATGGTGTAGCAGTCCCGACCAATAGGTACGTACTTTGGGGGCATAGTTTGTTTTATAGCTGGGAACGTTTTTACATAGACATGGAGTTCACTCCTTCTTGCGAGAAGTAGATGAGTATCTTTTTTAAGGGTTGATTCGGTACTTGAACGATATGAGCGCTCAAGTCTTTATATTTTGAATAGAATATTAATATCTATAATTGTTATGAATAAATCATTCATTCGAGAATCAATGGAACTTAAGGTAAAAATAATTGGAGGGGTATAACGAACATTATGACCCGACTAATTACGAGATACTCGTGAAGGGTAAATTTATATGCAATGACTATCGGTGGACACCGACTTGGTTCGGCTTAATATTTCATCTACGGCAACGAGAGTGCAACTTCGGATTTTAAGTGGAATAACCCGGAGTTAATAATTCGGAATATTTAATTAAGAGCTTAATTAATATTACAAGATTAATGGAGCTCGGAACCATAGGTCCATTTGGTCCCCGTGCTAGCTCGATATACTATAGCGGAGTTAATATATTTGGATAGTCCAATTATATACTCACAAAGAATAAATTTTATTAATATGATTAATAATATTAATTATGTCACACTTGAAACTATATATTAAAAGTTAATGTATGGTATTAATAATTATATGATAATTATTAAATATAAAATATTGAATTATATATATGATATAATTTAATAAGGCTAAGATTTTAATTTCTATATTATGGGTTTTGGAAACCCTTGATTTAATTTTGGAAGTAATGACTTTGAAAATATTAATCATATATTAATTTGTAATATATATTGACTTTATGGAAACTAGATAATATTGTTACAAAATTAATGAAGGAATATAGGGCATGGCCGAATTCCTTAGTCTATAAGGAAAAAGGATTTGTTTATTTTGGAAACAAAATAATCCTTTACATTACTATTGGAAGTTATGACTTTCAATAAGGATTATCGCTTAATCAATTTTATAACATCTTTTTAATTATAGTAATTAATATTTGATGTTACAAAATTTAATAAAAAATCCTAGCCTTGGTCGAATTCTGCTATAGGGAGGGGATTGGTTGCTTTTGTTTGAGTGAAACAAAATTGACCTAAGTATAAAAGGAAAAGTTGATTTTCTTTTGACACTCTCTCTCATTCTATTAACCCTAGCCACTTTATTCTTCCTATTCTCCATTCTCTAAAAAGTTGAGAAACACCATTGAAGAACAAGAAGAAAAATAAAATCAAGTGTGTGATTGAATCTCTAAATAGTTTAGGGATTTGTTTTGTGAGTGTAGCCCACACTATCCTCCGTTGGTAACGAGACATAGCACGGAAGACTTTGTGGTGACGAAAAAATCATCCTCTTCCTCCTTTCATATTGGTCACGACAGTGAAGCCTTATTTTGGCTCATTGCCGCACGACATGTGATGAATTTTTTTGTTATTTCATGTGATGAATGGATTTTGCATTGGTCGTAAATTTTTCTGGCTCTTATTTTTTTAGCTGGTTTTTTTGTTGGGATGTAAGGCTATAAGGCCATTGTTTACATTTTTGTAATTTTAATTTTCAATGAAAGTTTCAATTTTTTTTTTTAATTTGGAGCACCGAAATTGCAAAGGGAGCCAACACCACTTTGGAACGGGATTTGAAGGCCACGAATGCCTTGGTAAATCTTTTCTACTAATTAGATTAGTATAGGAAAAATAAGAGCCCGGTCAATGCAAAATATTTTTTATGTTATATTTATGTTTATTTCGAATTGTTTAAATAACATGTCATATAACTTAGGGTGCCCACTCAAGCATTTTATTTGCTATAACATGTCATAGATGCATTATCATTATAGACATAAATTTATGATTTTATGTAATTTAAAATGTTAAGTTAGAAAATGATATGCATTGAAATCATTAATTAGGTTAATTGGATTTATAGTCTAAAATTTGAATTCTAATATATTGGACTTAATTGGTGCATAATAAATTCAATTGGTATATAGGATGAAACCCGGATATAAATTCCATAACCGATTCCGAATGGACGACAATATGGTCTGCACTCGGGATACAATTCCACGTACCATTGGATTTTATGACGTACTAAGATTTATTAAAATGTTTAATTAAAATTTTGACCTTTTAGAATTCCATGCTTTTAGACCCTTAAGTGCCTAGTATTTGAAGAGTTAAATTATTATAGCTCACTTATACCACTCTAATTAAATTAGTTTAATAGAGTAAATCTGTTAGTAGAGACTAATGAAATATTAGTGACACAATTTTAATAGTTAAAATTGATTAGCTCACTTATGACAAACTACTGTAAATAATAATTATGATTTAGCCGCCATAAGTTTATCCACATTAGTTAAAATAAAATATTAGATATTTAAGATAGAAACCTTAATATTTTAAAATAGTGAGTGAGAGAGGGATATATGACATTATATCCCGTGATCTCCATTGTTAGTCCAAAAACGTGAGATTCAAAAGGCGCCTCGAGACGGCTTTGTTTTCGTCCCCCTACGGATGGTGTCCATTTTGGGTCAATATCAGGTTTGGGTTCCGAGAGGATAGGGATTCTAGATGTATCTTGTGAACTGACCTACCCTACGGTGACATTTTACTCGTTAAGTCAAAGAATCCCGAAACGGCGGGTTACACTCACAGAGGAATAATTAACTGTTAATGAAATTCCTTGATAAAAAAAACGGTAGTTGTTTAATATAGGAATAAGATTTATTCCCGCATATATTAAATTGACTGAGATTGTCTAGATATATCATACTAGTACTTGACCTACCCTACGGCGACACTTACTTATGGGATGATAGGTTTCCGTGGCATAGTAATTCTCTTAGGTTTCTAATTCATTATTCATGGTTCATGCATCATGTTTAATTTTATGCCAAAATTCTTTGATGATTTTAATATACGATTAATGAATGTTAAATGCATGTTTATTTTATTTTCAGCTATGGTTTCTCCAATTATTTCCATACTCTCAAACGATAAATTACCCGGGGGGAAAACTATGTTAAGTGGAAAAGTAACATGAACGCTATCCTGGTATGTGAAGACCTAAAGTTTTTCCTGACGGAGGAACGTCCTCCCGAGCCGGCCAGAAATGCTGGCCAAGCTATACTCGATACGTCTCAGAAATGGGTCGCAGCAAATGAGAAAGCCCACTACTACTTACTAGCAGGATGTCTGAGGTTCTTGTTGTAAATCATGAACATATGGCTCTAGCATCTCAGATGATGGAGTCTTTCGAAGAGTTTCCTACAGTTTAAAAGCAACTATCTTAGGAACAAGTTGTCTTTTACTTTGACCCAACTGCTTAATGAGCTCACCCATTACGAGTCCATGCTTGTGGATCCTCGTAAGTCCAGTGCAGAGGCAAATGTTGCCGAGTCTTCTAAATCTGCAACGAAGAAGAAGAAAAGCACTGGAAAGGCTAAGGGAAATCCCATGAAAAAGAAGAACAAGAAAGGCTCCAAGGATACAAAGCCCAAAGGAAAATGTTTCCACTGCGATAAGAATGGGCATTGGAAAAGGAACTATCCTAAATACCTTGCTGAGCTGAAGGAGAAAAAGGAAACAGGAAAATATGATTTACAGGTAAATACGAATTGTTGATTTTGGAGCCACTAACCATGTTGTTCTTCTTTGCAGCTACTTGATTCATGGAGGGACCTTGCTGAAGGTGATTACACCATGAGGGTTGGAACATGGGATGCTGTTTGTAGACAACAGAACCTGGGTGACGCTGTTCTAGGCTCGCGGCCTAGTTGGGAAGTACAAAATAACATGGAGTCGCCACCCGGTGTGAACGGGACAAAGATTTAAGGCCGCACTCACCCCTCGCAAGGGAAGACCTCAAACCGTTGGGTTCAGAATGGTCCCTTACTTATGTCACTTGTGATGATATAATTTGTGCAATAAACTAACCGAATCTATTCAACATTCATGCTCAAGGGTACTTAGATCTAACATGCTTTCATCCAAATAATTCCACGCAATGTAACACAACAAGCATATTGAACCATTAAATCAACATGCATAAATCATTACCCAAACGCATCATAAACTAAGAACATGCATAATGAACAACCTAAACATGCTTTAACAAATAAATAACAAACTAAATTAAACCATGCTTTAAATAATAAACAAATAATCTAAAGTCTATAACATGCTCAAATACAAGTTAGGATGAGATGAGATACGTGTATCTTAAGTGGTACGTGGCATTGTATCCCGAGTGCAGACCATACTACCGTCCATTCGGAATCGGCTATGGAATTTACGTCTGGGTTTCCATCCGATATACCACAAAAGAGAACACATATCCCGCTCATCCAACAATCACATCATGCTTCAAACGACTCTCATGCAATTATATATCAAAATAAATAAAACAACAATAAAGAAGATAAGTAGAAAGGTGCCCTCAGGTCTAACCTCTTTTGTCGTCTAAGAAATGGAAGGGTAAATGATCCGCTACTCTTTTAGTTCACCAACTCAACATCTTTCCTCGCTGTTTTTCTGTTCGGGCTGCTGTTTCAAGTCCGTTTCGCTGCTGTTTCGCTGCTACGTTTCAGGTCACTGTCTTGATGGTTTAGCGGACTGTTTTGGGTGATTTTGAAGGCTTAGGGAGGTGCGTTTGTGAGGATTTTTTAGGGAAACTTTATGGAGGTTTTGGGGATGGTGTTTAGGTGATTTTAGGAATGTTTTGTGGGCTAAGGACGCAACAAAAACTGACCAGAACAGAAGGTGAACTGCGGCAGTTCACAGGTGCAGTGGGGTGTTTTCAGGGACTGTTTTGGGGCTGCGAATGGGGCTGTGTTTGGAGGGTGTTTAGTGCGAATTTAGGGCTGTGAATAAGTTTTATTTGAGGGTGTTTTAGGGCTGTGAATGGGGGCTGGAACTCGGCAATGGAGGGTTAAGTTTAGGGCTTGGGCGTGAAGGGTGTTGATGATGGAGGGAAGGTGCGGCAATGGAGGCTATTGGATCTTGAAGGTGCGGCAATGGAGGGTTCAGGGGGATGCTTGGGCGTGTAATGGAGGCTTAAGAGAGTGCTTTAGGCGTGTGAGAGAGATGTATGGGCTAGGTTTGAAAAGGGGGGTGAAGGCCTCTTTTTATAGGCAAAGGGGTGATGGCTTTCCTAATTAGATTAGGAAGGAATCTCCTAATTGATTTCTAATAAGGAATGCATCTCCTAATTAGGATTTGGGATTGGATTTGATTTGGTAATGACTTCATTTGATTTCTTTTATTTAGGTAAGGATTTAACAAGATTTAAACATGTGATTAATGTGCAATTACCTAAATAAAGGGCAATGGGCGTGAATCATAGCCAATGGGCATAGGTTTGGTTTGACTTGGGTTGACTTGGGTATTTGGGCTTGGTTTGGGTTAGGTATGTGGTCTATGGGAGTTTTGGGCCTAAGGTGAGCTTAGAAACGGAGGTATAACAAGCAACCAAAGCGAAAACAACGAGATTAAATCCATCGAAAATTCTATTTTCCAACTTTACCCTTCCAACGTCTGTTTCCCGCGACTTTCATGACTAAAGAAGTAGTTGCCTCCATACGAGACTCATCATTGGGCTAATGTGTAAAAATAAAATGCCTACATTGTTTCAACAAGAGCAGTGGGAGTTTCCAGTTTAAATTTTATTAATAATAGTTATTTAAATTTTAACAATGTGTTATTCATTCCTGGTTTTCGCAGGAATTTGATTTCTGTTTCTAGACTTTTGGATAATGGTTATTTAGTTTCTTTTAATCGAAATTTGGTTATTATTGGTACACAGGAAACTCAGAAAATAACTTGTATGCATTAAGACCGTTAACACATAGGTCACCGCTCTGAAATTTTTAAGGTTGAAAAGCCTAAAATAAAACGGCCAAAGATTTCTCACGATGACACATATCTATGGCATCTTAGACTTGGTCACATCAACCTTGACCGGATAAATAGATTGATAAAGAACGGAGCCTTAAACTAGTTAAAGCTTGGGACTTACCAGTTTGTGAATCCCGTTTAAAAGAAAAAATGACCAAGAGACCTTTTAATGGAAAAGGTATAAGAGCCAGTCAACCACTAGAGCTAATACATTCGGAAGTTTGCGAACCGATGAATGTAAAAGCCCGAAGTGGTTATGAATACTTCGTCATATTCATTGACGATTATTCAAGATCTAGGTATGTCTACCTAATGAATCACAAATCAGATACTTTTGAAAAGTTCAAGGAGTATCGTGCAAAGGTTGAGAACCAATTAGGTAAGACAATCAAAACTCTACGATCATATTGTGGAGGGGAATACCTCGACAAAGATTTTGAGGAATTCTTAGTTGAGTATGGGATTGTTGAGTTCTAATATAGGTCCCAAGATCATGAAATCAAGCACAAAATTCGCATGAATACTCAAAGGAGTAAGGTGGAAACATTACTCACATAGATCGGTTTTGTTGCGAAGAAGAACAAGACCATTTTCCTCCTTGTTGAAGCTCGGTTTGGCCTCCTTGAACAGCAGGGACTGCTCGGTTTTGGGCTGTGGTGGCTCCTCCAAAATCGGCCATTGAAGACCTCCATTGAAGCTCCAAGCTTTAAGCTCCAAAAATGGATTCCAAGCTCATAAATTCGTTTCCCTATCACCTATGTATAACCCAAGGTGTGCTAGCACTACTTCATCTTCCTTGCTTCTCTCAAATTCGGTCCAACCAGAAATTTGATGAAGAAATCGGCTTGAAGCCGTGAGAAGAGGAAGAAGAAAAGAGAGGGAGAATGGAAATGCGTAAAAGAAGAGTGGAGAGAGAGAAAGAAAAAGAAATGTAATTAGTTTTTATAATTTCTAAAATTAATAAAAACCATTTACCAATTCTTTTTACTTTCCATTAAATGCTAAAGTCAAAAAGTAAAAGCAAAAGTTGTTTTTTCAACTTCTACATCAATCACTCAAATCAAGTGACAACATGTCAGATCACTCAAAGTGACATTTGATTTGACGCTTGATGTGACTTGCGATTTGACGCATGATTTGACTTGCGTGCCGCACTCGAATTCGAAATGCGAATACGCTCGTAAATAATCCCGGGCTCGGGTTCGCTAATTCCAAATTAACGAATTTTCCGTCGCGTCGTAATTAAATGATTACGCCTAGCGAAATCACTATTCACGTCGCTAACGAATTAATTCTAAATTAATTCGTTCGCCCGAATTAAAATCTAATTTCAATTCCGCGTCAAAATCCATTTCTAATAATATATCAAATATATTATTTTATCGATTAATTCCAAATTAATCGTTCTCTCTCTTTAATTAATTTTTTATCCCAGATAAAATATCTCCGTGATTAATCCCAGATTAATTTTCTATCTCTTCTAATTAATCCCAGATTAATTAAGTGCGAGTTATACGTCATCGGTGAATCTTCGGGAAGCGACCCATGAGATCTCCGGATATGTTTAGCAGTAAATACGGTCGTCGGACTATCCGAACACGTAAGTACCTCGTACTACGTTTATACCGATTTACAAGACAAGGTTGGCTTCTAGCAAAGCGCCATGCCTACCCAATTCTCCAGAAATATTCTTACAGGAATATATAGATCTGTATCAAGCGAAGTATACCGTAGTATTGTGTATATCGGCCCAGTATCAGATAGTCACGTGCTAGGGCTGGGGCTGGATAAGTGTCTGCCCCGTCCGAAGCACATGTCGGATGTCTGGTAACTAGTATCTATAATCGGATATACATGACCTTGTCATAATATCCCGATGGCCGGCCAGCACTTAAGAGCACTAATACCGTATCCTGCGTGACATCATCTCCACTATGACTGAAGTGATACTTCCGTCTCGACATCACACCCAATACACTACGACTCTCTGATAAACCCAGAAGTGGTGTACGCAGAACCGGTTTAAAGCCCTGTACCACCAAGACCAAAGTCTATCGATTATCGTAAGTATTAGCGATGCAAGTCTCAAGTTAAGACTATACACACCTACCTTGATTTCGGCCTCCCATAGACACATAGTCATAATACCAATGGGATTCCGAGGGGTCTATCCAGAGCGAAGCTGTTTCCCGTACCATCGGTGAAACACGACCTCCTATCACACTTGCATAAGTATCCTATACTTATATATATATGAGAACTATGCCGTTGTGCCCTCACAACGCACACAAGTGCAATACTAGCCTATTCCGCATTATCGATGTCCTGTCTCGATAATACTACGACTAGGATATTTTAATGATTAATCCTTCGTGGACTGATACTGTCTCATATCATTCTCAATCCCGGAACTAATCATATGGACCTCTCTTCATTTATACATCTAAGGTGATCTAATCACAAATGATGAGAGTACAATCTCCTTTGTCACATAGTTAATTTGTACAACAACACCGTGATCTGTACAAATAGTGACGCTATGGGTCATAATTGTCCAACAATCTCCCACTTGGCCTATAGCCAGTCACTCGAGTGTCTAACATCCGAACTATGTACGGTTGGTTCAAACTGCTAAGAAAAGCTTTCGCCAGCAGATTTGCAAGATTATCATTCTTGATGCGATTTATTCGATCATCACATCGCCACGATGTATGATCCGAACGAATCAGACGAATATCTAAGTATGTCTCTGGATCGTTGATGAGACCATTAATTCTTTAGCCTGTGCTGACGCCTAGCTCAGCTGCTAACAGAACTATATCTAATCTAATTAGATTTGTATCGACCCAAATGACTTCTATTGCTGCTTCAGCGCCAGCAGCAACAACCCGCATTTGTTGTTTTTCGGTAACAGTATCTTACTTGGAAGATTTCCAGCTCACTGTACCGTTATTCCAAACTATATAGTACCGTTTGCGACTTTTAGTCGTCTTTATCGGTTATATGAAACTTGCTACAGTGACCCCAGTCACTTCAAGTTCTCCTTCTCCATAGACTAAGACAGCATCCTTAGTTCTCTAAGATACTAACGGATGTTCTTAACATCAATCCAGTGACTATCACTCGGATTGGCCTGTTTGTGAATCCATATGCTCAAAGCGTATGATACACCAGGTCTTGTACATTTTTCAATGTACGGTTTCTAGGACAGTATTTCGAAAGCCAAGCTTTCGCCGATATTATTTTATGGGAATATCATTTCCAAGAAATGACGTATTATCATTATTTTATAGGACAGCCACTGTCAGTGCGCTCCACTAACCACTTTATTACACAGAATTATTTTCGTTTTGAATTAAATCGTACACCATTATGATTATATCAAAACGATAATTCCAAGAACCTACCTAATGCTTCAATCCAATCATGGATCGAATAACCTGCATTATCCAAATGGATTTACCGTGGCAACAGGTAAAAGGTTGAATCGTAATCAACACAATGTTGATAACGATACCTTTCCGTTAAAAGCCTAGCTTTATACGCTGGTATGTTGCCATCCATGTATGTCTTCCTAGAAGACTTTTAAGTACCATTAGGCACAATGCCTTGTGGTACATCAACAAGTATCCAAACTGGTGAGATACATGGAATCCATTTCGGATTATATGGCACTTTGCCATAATTAGGGAGTTGATATCTTGTATCACTTCCTCATACGTAGTCAGTTAGTATTCCTCAATAAGATAGACATCTTTATGAGGTGTGATCAGAAACCCATACCCCAGGTTGTTTTCTGACTCTATCCGACCTACGCGGTTCTTGTGTATTCGAAGATTAATGGTAATAGTCTCATCCTGGATGAACTATTCATGTTCCATTAAGATTCAGTGCCTTGAACAATATTACTCGATTCCATCGAGTTATACTATCCTCCCACTTACCACTGCATATCGGTATTCCTTTCAGGAAAACCGTATGGTGAGTAACAATCTAATTGTTCTCTTGTGAGATGTATAAGTACAATACTATGGATCCCTAGGATAACCTACATTTGGCACTTATCTATTTGGGTTTTAGTTTGGTATCATCCAAACATATGCCTAGCATACCCAAATTATCAAGAATGAGAACCCGGGTTCTATCCCGTTAATATCTAATATGATATCTGTCAAACAGATTATTATGGAACCTTATTCAAAATAAGTTCTTGCACTATTTAAAGCTTATCTGTTGAAGGAAATGGTAGCTCAGAGCGACTCGTGATTAACCTTATTATGTCTAACACAATTCGGTTAATCCGTTCGGACACACCGTCAAACTGACGTATTCCGGAAGGAGTCATTATTTGAAAGAATACTATACTCTTTCATATATACTAGAAATTTATTGCTTAAGTATTTTCCATTACAGTCTTACCGTGACGGTTTAAATACTTTAGCCGATCTGTTTATCTATTTCGTGTCGAAACTGTAAAAATTTCCGATTTGTGTTTCTTCAAAAAACACATAACCATTACGCGATGCCACATCCGTATAGGTCACGAAATATTCATATCCATATCTAGACTAGCTAGACATTGGCCCACTTGTTCACTATGAAGTAGGGCTAACTGATCGGTGGCATTTACACTTTTTACCAAGTAAATAGTGTTTTAGGCACTTTGCCCAAATAGACTAGATTCGTAGACTTTATTTGAATAGAATCAAATCAGTCCTAGTATCCGCTCTTCAAAAGTGCGGATATACGATTCTTGTTTATCAGTGTCCCTGACAACTATGCCACAATTAAGTTTCTTAACTGATCAAATCAGTTTGAGCTATTTATTTGTCATGTTATATATTTGAGATATTATTTATATTCAAAATATAAATCCTGTTATTCACATCTAATGTGTTTATCTCAATATCATCTTTATATAATGAAACACTTTAGTGTTCTAGAATATAAAGGTAACACCCGCAGCGGGTTATACGCGATATAGAGATAATGTTTCTAGTCAAACTAGCTACATTATAACAGTTTCTAAATTTAAGTACTAACCCGAAGGGGTTCCTAAATTCAGATATCTACGGTTAAAACAGCGACTTTCGTCCCGTTTTCAATTCGCAGATAAATCTCAATTGAAGTCAGTATCCTGTTCAAAATAGATTCTGAACATCAATATATTTTTTATGTACCACACTAAGTATTAAAATCCAATTTCAATACTATTGTGAACATAATTATGACAATCATATTTGAAGTCAGAGCCTTGCTCGTCTTCTATTCCTTCTTAGGATATGTCCTTTATCTTCCCAGAAGATTATAATGATTTTGCCTTTGCCTGTTTCAACATTCCAGAAGCCTTTGGCCAAGCCTCGTGTTTTCTGGAATATCGAATTAAGGTGCGCCTTGCGCTACAAGCTTAATATATTATTTTATCAAATAAAATAACCTATTAATTTCCAGACCATCCCTGAACTTTATTCCCAATTTGAAAATTAAACCATTTAAACACATTTTCCCCATGATTATGTTTTAAATGTCAATCTTTCAATTATATCTTGATTCTAATAGTCCAACTATTTAGTCAACGATTTGTGGTACTATTTATTATAATGATTATAATAGTCCAACTATATAATCAAATATAATCTAAATTAATTAACCTCAATTACATTGATTACTATAGTCCAACTATAAATCAACTGTAAACTGAAATTAATTAATTCAAATATATTGATTAATATAATCCAATTATATATAATCAAATATAATACAGTCCCAACTGTTTATTAAAACAACAATTTAAAATATTAGTCCACTAACATTTAATCTAACGACGAAATAATTTGAATGAGCGCGTATGGCGAGTAATTGAACGAGTATTGCAAATTCAATTCTTGCCTCCTCACTATTTTTCGGCGAGCCTCTAACCCTCTGTCGAGTACTCGGGAAACCGTGTTTCATAGTGGGCTAGGATCCCGTTAAATATCACACAATCTTGACTTTGGCCAACAAATTGTATGATAATTAACTAGGTAGATCTCGAAGATCAATTGGATCCCATCCAATTCCTAGATCCAGTAGGCGGATATCCAAATCCTAAACATATATCTTATATATGCCAATACATTCAATGTATTACCTAACCTTTTTCCTCTGAATCAACTAAGCCTTGGCTTTGGCACAACAACCTAGTGATCCCAGTCAAGCACGACCCATTGACCATGGAAAGCTTCGTAATCAATGTCGATGGACAAGAAGTGGTCTTGACTTTGGCCAACAAACCACAACTTGGACAAGACACGATATGGAACAAAACTCTCGTGATTCAAACACATCTTCGACGGACAAGGGGCTTGACTTTGGCCAACAACCCAATGCCAATCTCGGATCTTGAGTAAGAATCACTCAATGGAAGGAAAACACTTGATATTGAGAGAGGGTTTTTCGCGTGCAATTGGCTACCAATTTATTATCTTTATTAAGGTCTCATCATCATACACCCTTAAACATGCATTCTAAACACATAATAAGCGCATATGAAATAAATAATATATGATATGCGGATGGATACTTTACATTGATCCTAGATCAAATCTCTCATTTTCTCTCTCCAAAGCTAGCACATGTATTTACTTCTACCCGTTACACTACACTTCTAAAGAAACCTCATTTACATTGAGGGGAATAGGTGAGAAGAGAATACAAAGAGTATAGAGGTGATAAGGCTGGACACGCAGATCCAATTAATAAATCAAATTTATTACAATTTCCAAAATTGTCCCACCCATCTAATATCCATCCGATATACATTATTCATGCATCGCAACCATGTATTCACACAAGCATGTTATCAATCAATCTAATCCAATTAATTAATCTGATAATTAGTGATCATCCAATGTTCAAACAACGATTTGATTTTTTTGCGTGAGTCAAACTCGTTTTGCGAATAAGTACTCAAAGTACGAATTCTTGAATTAAATTAAACTACATAATTAAATCCAATTTAATACGCATTTAATTCTAATTCACTATTTAATTCCAAATTAAATATTACACTTTTATTAACGAACCTTTACGACTTAAATTCCAATTTAATCGCAACGGGTCTCAAAGCCCGATTAACATCTAATGTTTATTTGTAATTATAGTCCAATGGGCTTTTAATTAATTTCTATAAGGCGTGGACTTTTGGTCAACTTGGTCAAACCGAACAACCAAAATCCAATCCGGGAGTTACCCCATAAGCCCAAAAATCATTTTGGCCCATTAGGCCCAATTAAATAATTAAGGTCCATTAAGTCATATTGGACTTTATGGATGCGGTTTTAGGCCCAATTGGATCCAACCAAATTTGCCTAAACTCAACTTTGTACAACAAAGCCCAATTACAACCTTTAAGGCCCATTTTCCAAATAAGCCCAATTAATTAACTAAAAATTCTAAATTCCATAATTAATTAACCTAAGTGTAATACACAATTAACCACCCAATTAATATTTCTAAAACATCAATTAGCATACTTAATCATGCACTTTAATGACAAATAGTGTCCAACACAATTTATTAAAATCAAACCCATTTTACATGCTTTTGTTCTCGGCAATTATGGGTTTTTTCCAATCCGATTCGGTTTCAATCCAATTGAATCCACAATCATCATTTCCCAAATCAATTCAATTCATCCAATGAATTAAAATCAAAAAACACAATGAATTTCAAATTCAATTGAATTCGGCCAAGCCACTTTAATTTGGGAAAAATGTTCCAAATCAAAATTCAATCAAATTGAACTTCAAAACAACATTACCCAATTGTTTTAAGTCATCCAATGATCAAACAAACAAAATCACCAAGAAATTTAGGGTTCTTTAATTTCGGCCAACATAAGCAATTTGGGAAATTTGTTCCAAACACAATTTCAACAAATTGATCCAATCAATCTTAATTAACATACTTTAAGCATTCTCATTCATCCAATTTCACAAATATGCACAAAATCAAGTTTACCCAAAAATTTGTCACTTTATGCCAACGCAAAAAATTGGGGAAATTTGTTCCAAACACAATTTCTTCAAATTGATCAAATCAATCATTAATTCATCAACATTTAAGCATACTTAATCAATCAATTTAATCAAATCATGCTTCAATTGATTTTACCCAATTTGTCATGCCCAAATTTAGGGAAAATTGAATCCAATCCAATTTCATGAAATTGATCATGCACAACTTCAATTAAAACATACAAGCATACTTAATCATCCAATTTAACCAAATCATGCTTCAATTGATTATCCCCAATTTTAACCCTAACTTTTTCATGCTTGATAATAGCTCAAGATACCATTGTTAGTTCTAATATAGGTCCCAAGATCATGAAATCAAGCACAAAATTTCGCATGAATACTCAAATGAGTAAGGCGGAAACATTACTCACATAGATCGGTTTGGTTTCGAAGAAAGAACAAGACCATTTTCCTCCTTTTGTTGAAGCTCGGTTTGGCCTCATTGAACAGCAGGGACTGCGCGGTTTTGGGCTGTGGTGGCTTCCTCCAAAATCGCCATTGAAGACCTCCATTGAAGCTCCAAGCTTCAAGCTCCAAAATGGATTCCAAGCTCATAAATTCGTTTCCCTATCACCTATGTATAACCCAAGGTTGCTAGCACTACTTCATCTTCCTTGCTTCTCTCAAATTCGGTCCAACCAGAAATTTGATGAAGAAATCGGCTTGAAGCCGTGAGAAGAGGAAGAAGAAAAGAGGGAGAATGGAAATGCGTAAAGAGATGGAGAGAGAGAAAGAAAAAGAAATGTAATTAGTTTTTTATCATTTCTAAAATTAATAAAAACCATTTACCAATTCTTTTTCTTTCCATTAAATGCTAAAGTCAAAAGTAAAAGCAAAAGTTGTTTTTTCAACTTCTACATCAATCACTCAAATCAAGTGACAACATGTCACATCACTCAAAGTGACATTTGATTTGACGCTTGATGTGACTTGTGATTGATGGCATGATTTGACTGCGTGCCGCACTCGAATTCGAAATGCGAAGCGCTCGCAAATAATCCCGGGCTCGGGTTCGCTAATTCCAAATTAACGAATTTTCCGTCGCGTCGTAATTAAATGATTACCCTAGCGAAATCACTATTCACGTCGCTAACGAATTAATTCTAAATTAATTCGTTCGCCCGAATTAAAATCTATTTCAATTCCGCGTCAAAATCCAATTTCTAATAATATATCAAATATATTATTTTTATCGATTAATTCCAAATTAATCGTTCGCTCTCTTTAATTAATATTTTATCCCAGATAAAATATCCGTGATTAATCCCAGATTAATTTTCTCTCTCTTCTAATTAATCCCAGATTAATTAAGTGCAAGTTATACGTCATCGGTTGAATCTTCGGGAAGCGACCCATGAGATCTCCGGATATGTTGGCAGTAAATACGGTCGTCGGACTATCCAACACGTAAGTACCTCGTACTACGTTTATACCGATTTACAAGACAAGGTTGGCTTCTAGCAAAGCGCCATGCCTACCCAATTCTCCAGAAATATTCTTACAGGAATATATAGATCTGTATCAAGCGTAGTATACCGTAGTATTGTGTATATCGGCCCAGTATCGGATAGTCACGTGCTAGGGCTGGGGCTGGATACGTGTCTGCCCCGTCCGAAGCACATGTCGGATGTCTGGTAACTAGTCTCTATAATCGGATATACATGACCTTGTCATAATATCCCGATGGCCGGCCAGCACTTAAGAGCACTAATACCGTATCCTGCGTGACATCATCTCCACTATGACTGAAGTGATACTTCCGTCTCGACATCACAACCCAATACACTACGACTCTCTGATAACCCAGAAGTGGTGTACGCAGAACCGGTTAAAGTCCTGTACCACCAAGACCAAAGTCTATCGATTATTGTAAGTATTAGCGATGCAAGTCTCAAGTTAAGACTATACACACCTACCTTGATTTCGGCCTCCCATAGACACATAGTCATAATACCAATGGGATTCCGAGGGGTCTATCCAGAGCGAAGCTGTTTCCCGTACCATCGATGAAACACGACCTCCTATCGCACTTGCATAAGTATCCTATACTTATATATATGAGAACTATGTCGTTGTGCCCTCACAATGCACACAAGTGCAATACTAGCCTATTCCGCATTATCGATGTCCTGTCTCGTTAATACTACGACTAGGGATATTTAATGATTAATCCTTCGTGGACTGATACTGTCTCATATCATTCTCAATCCAGGAACTAATCATATGGACCTCTCTTCATTTATAAATCTAAGGTGATCTAATCACAAATGATGAGAGTACAATCTCCTTTGTCACATAGTTAATTTGTACAACAACACCGTGATCTGTACAAATAGTGATGCTATGGGTCATAATTGTCCAACAGGGATAGCATCCTAACTCATAGCACCTGGAACACCACAACAAAATGATGTTGCATAAATGAGAAATCGAACCTTGCTAGACATGATGCAATCTATGTTTAGTTATATCTTACTACGTAGTTCATTATGGGTATATGCTGTGCAAATCGCAATACATATCCTTAATGTAGTTCCATAAGACTCCTTTAGAGTTGTAGAATGGTCTTAAAACTAGTTTACGACATTTCCGCATATGGGGGTGTCCAACACATGTGCTGAAGAATAAGACTACAAATTTGGAGCCACGTTCTCAGGTGTGCCTATTTGTAGGCTACTCTAAGGAGACTAGGGATGGATTTTTCTACAGTCCTGATGACAGCAAAGTATTTGTATCAACAAATGCTACGTTTCTAGAGGAGGACTATATGAGGGAGTTCAAGCCTCGTAATAAAATATTACTCGAGGAGTTATTTACTGGTTCGACCAGTACGTCATCATCAACGAAAGTTGACAAATATATAGCACCTTCAACATCTGATAGTCAGATGCTACCTAGTCAGAATGATCTACTACCTAGACGTAGTGGGAGGGCTGTACGACAACCTGATCGTTACCTAGGGGTTGGGGAGACAAAAATTATCGCCTTCAGCGAAAATAGTAGTGCAATGGATGATTCTGAAAAAGAGGAATGGCTCAAAGCCATGAACCTAGAGATGAAGTCCATGTACTCTAACTCGGTCTGGGAAATTGTAGACCAACCTGATGGGGTGAAACCCATAGGTTGCAAGTGGATCAAATGGGAAGGTACAGACCTTCAAGGTCAAGAGCAAAAGGTTTGCAAACTGCAAAGATCCATTTATGGACTCAAGCAGGCATCTCGATCTTGGAATATAAGATTTGACTCAACACTCAAGTCTTATAATTTTGAGCAGAATATTGATGGGTCTTGTATATACAAGCGTGTCATTGACGGGAAGGTGGTTTTTCTTGTTTGATACGTTGATGATATTTTACTTATTGGGAATGATGTAAGGATATTATTTGACGTGAAAACCTGGCTAGCTGACAAATTCAAAATGAAAGATTTGGGCGACGCCAGTTATGTTCTTGTGTTCCAGATACTTCGGGATCGCAAGAAATTACTCTTAACTATGTCTCAGGTAACCTATATCGACAAGATCCTTGTGTGATTTGGGATTCAGAATTCCAAGAAAAGCAATCTGCCTTATCGGCATGGAATTCATTTGTCGAAGGAATAGTCTCCTAGGACAGCTATGGATGTTGAGGAAATGAGACATATCCCATACGCCTCAGCAGTTGGTAGTCTCATGTATGCCATCTTATACACGAGACCGGACATCTGTTTTGCAGCGGGAGTAGTCAGTAATTTTCAGTCAAACCCAGGATTGGATCACTGGGTGGCTGTGAAACATATTCTCAAGTATCTTAAGAGAACGAGAGATTATATGCTTGTATATTCCAGTGAGGATATGATCCCTAGGGATATACAAGTTGGGATGTATGCCCTAGAGCTACATGTGATGTAAACGATTTCAGGTCCTTATTCAAATAATAAGATGCATTATTCATTTATCAAATTGTTTGTTTAATTTTCGCATATTATATATCTTCATAAATACCATAGATTACTTACGTACCTTCAAGACTTGGTGCATGAGTGTCATGCACCAGAGGATTCAAGTATGAAGTTAGTAATCTTAAATAGTCCATACAGAGCAAACAAATCGGTACTTTGTTTTTGGTTTATCTATAGCTGCAGTCCATTCTATATTTGGATGGCGATCTTAATCCAGATAGTCCATGTAGAGACATAAGAATGGAGGCACCTTGTATGGTGTGATCATATAGGACTGGACCCAGATAGAAATGACATTCTTATAATATCCGTTAAACAAAGAAAGTCATTTCAATCTACTTGATGGTCATATATGGGTTGATCTTATCTGAGTGTACTACGAACTCCTGCATGGCGGGATATATCCTTTGATTTACAAAGGTGAGGTTGGTGTAGCAATCCCAACCAATAACTACGTACTTTGGGGGCATACTCTGTTATGTAGCTGGGAAAGTTTTACATAGACATGGAATTCACCCCTTCTTGCGAGAAGTAGAAGAATATCTCTCTTAAGGGTTGATTCAGTACTTGAATGATTAGAGCGTTCAAGTCTTTCTATTACGAATAGAAAGATTAATGTTCATAACAGTTATGAATGAATCGTTCATTAGAGAATCAATGGTACTTAAGATAAAATAATTAGAGGGGTATAAAAGACATTATGACCCGACTCTAATTATGAGATTTTCGTGAAGGATCAATTCATATGCAATGACTATATCGGTGGACACCGACTTTGTTTGGCTTAATATTTAATCTACGGCAATGAGAGTGCAACTTCGGGTTTTTAGTGAAATAACCCGAGTTAATAATTCGGAATATTTAATTAAGAGCTTAATTAATATTCGAGATTATTGGAGCTCAGAACCGTAGGTCCACTTGGTCCCCGTGCTAGCTCGATTTACTATAGCGGAGCTAATATAATTGGATGGTCCAATTATATACTCACAAAAGGAAGAAATATTATTAATATGATTAATAATATTAATTACATCACACATGAGACATTATATTAAAAGTTAATATAAACTATTAATAATTATATGATAATTATTAAATTAGAATATTAAATTATATATGATATTATTTAATAAGGCTAAGAATGATTACCAAGGTAGGATTCCTTATTGGATAAGGAATAGGATTTGTTTGTTTAGGAAACAAAATCAAATCCTAATTAAAATCCCTCATTGGCCGAAATTCCTAGTATTATATTAGGATAGGATTTGTTTGTTTTGGAAACAAAATCAAATCCAAATTATACCCCCTTGGCCGAATTCTATAAGTCCTATAGGGAGTAGGATTTGTTTAATTTTGGAAGCAAAATAAAACAAGGATTCCTAATCCCCCCCCCCCCCCCCTTTGGCCGAATTTAAAGAAGAATGGAAGACTAGTGGTTGATTTGTTTTATGAAACAAATTAACCATAAGTATAAAAGAAAAATTATGTTTTAATTTTTCGATCTAAGCTTTTAGAAACCCTAACCTCCATCTCCTTTTTCAAGCTCTCAAAAGTTGAGATTTCTATTCGGTGTGTGTGATCTTTCTCTAAACCGTTTTAGAGATTATTTGAGAGTGTAGCCCACACTACCCTCCGTTAGTGTCGAGACATAGTTCGGAAGACCTCGTGACATTGAAAAACATCCCCAAACCATCTCATATAGCTCACGGAAGTGCGCCCCATAATTCCCTGGTGTTTGCGCAACTTCAGGGTTCCAGGGAGCTCGGTTTTGTTTGGTTTTCATTCGGGTTTTGGGGAAACACTTTGGGGTAATTTTAGGGCTGTGTTAGGAGTGATTTTTGGTGAAAAAGCAGACCTGAAATCATATAGTAAGTGCGCGCAAATCAGACCTGCAATTAAGTGCAGTTCACATGTGCAACGGGTCCCAAAACAGTCCGCTAATTCACTGCAGTTTAAGGGGCTGTTCGGGGACCGTTTCGGGGCTATTCCGGGGCTGAGATTTTGTCCAAAACATCAGTGAATCCACTGGTGTGGTTCGTCCAAGCAAAGGGAAGAGCAGAAAAAATTTTCAAGTTCTGTTCGTGAGCCTCACCGCTTCCGCTGCGCGGGGGAAGGCGTTCCCTACAATTGGCATCAAGAGCCAGGTTGAAAAGTGCTCTTAACCCTTCACTTTATTATTTAAAGTTTCTGTTTTAACATGTTTATATGAGTTATAAATATGATATGCATGTTTAGATGAGTGGGCACATTATTAAGTTCATGTGATGAATGGTTTTTATATTTCATGTGATGAATGGATTTTGCATTGGTCGTAAATTTTTATGGCTCTTATTTTTGTAGTTGGTTTTGATTTTGGGTTGTAAGGCCATAAGACAATTGTTTATATTCATTGTAATTTTAGTTTTCACAGTAAAATTTCATTTCTTTGTAATATGGAGCACAGAAGTCGCGAATGGAGCCAATACCACTTTGGAGCGGGATTTGAAGGCCAAGGAATGCCTTGGTAAATCATATGTACTAATTAAGATTAGTATAGGAAAAATAAGAGTCCGGTCAATGCAAAATAATTATTATGTTATATGTATGTTTATTTCGAATTGTTTGAATAACATGTCATATAGCCTAGGGTGCCCACTCGTGCATTTTACTTGCCATAACATGTCATAGATGCATAATCATTACAAACATAAAATTATGATTTTATGCAAATTTAAAATGTTTAAATTAGAATATGATATGCATTAAAATCATTAATTAGATTAATGGGATTAAGTGTCTAAAACTTGAATTCTAATATATTGGACTTAATTGGTGCATAATAAATTCCATTGGTATATAGGATGGAAACCCGGATATAAATTCCATAACCGATTCTCTATGGACGGAAATGTGGTCTGCACTCGGGATACAATTCCACGTACCATTGGATTTTATGGCGTATTAAGATTTATTAAAATGTTTAATTAAAATTTTGACCATTTAGAATTCTATGGTTTTAGACCTTTAAGTGCTTAGTATTTTAAGAGTTAAAATATTGTAGCTCACTTATGCCACTCTAATTAAATAGTTTAATAGAGTATAATTATTAGTAGAGACTAATAGGATTTCAATGACACAATTTTAATAGTTAAAATTGATTAGCTCACTTATGACAAACTAGTGTAAATAATTTATGCTTTAGCCGCCATAAGTTTATCCACACTAGTTAGGATAAAATATTAGATATTTTAGATAGAAACCTTAAGTTTAAAATAGTGAGTGGGAGAGGAATATACGACAATACATCCTGCGATCTCCGTTGTTAGTCCAAAAACGTGAGATTCAAAAGGCGCCTCGAGACGGCTTTGTTTTCGTCCCCCTACGGATGGTGTCCATTTTGTGTCAATATCAAGTTTGGGTTCCGAAAGGATAGGGATTCTAGATGTATCTTGTGAACTGACCTACCCTACGGCGGCACTTCACTTGTTAAGTCAAAGAATCCCGAAACGGCGGGTTACACTCACAAAGGAATATTAACTGTTAATGAAATTCCTTGATCAAATAAAACGGTAGTTGTTTAATATAAGAATAAGAGTTATTACCGCATATATCAAACAGCTGAGATTGTCTCAATCTATCATGCGAGTACTTGACCTACCCTACGGCGGCACTTACTTGTGGGATGATAGATCTCTGTGGCATAGTAATTCTTTTAGGTTTCTTATTCATTATTCATGGTTCATGCATTATGTTTAATTTTATGCCAAAATTCTTTGATGATATTAATATGCGATGAATGAATGTTAAATGCATGTTTATTTTATTTTCAGCCATGGTTTCTCCATTTATTTCCATTCTCTCAAATAATAAGTTGACCGGAGAAAATTATGTAAAATAGAAAAGTAACATGAACGCTATCTTGGTCAGTGAAGACTTAAAGTTTGTCCTGACGGAGGAACGTCCTCCTGAGCCGGCCAAAAATACTGGCCAAGCTATGCGCGATACTTATCAGAAATGGGTCGCAGTAAATGAGAAAGCCCGCTGCTACTTGCTGAGCTGGGATGTATGAGGTTCTTGCTGCAAAGCACAAACCTATGGCTCTAGCATCTCAGATGATGGAGTCATTACAGGGCATGTTTGGGCAGCCTACGGAGCGTCAACGCCATGAGGCCATGGCATCAGCGATGACTGCTAGGATGAAGGATGAGACATCAGTCCGAGAGCACGTCTTAAGGATGATGACTTATCTCAATACTGCTGAAACCCATGGAGCTCATATTGACGAGCGTAGCCAGGTGACCATGATCATGGAAACTCTTCCGAAGAGTTTCCTGCAGTTTAAGAGCAACTATGTTATGAACAAGTTGACTTTTACTTTGACCCAACTGCTAAGTGAGCTCACCCATTACGAGTCCATGCTGGTGGATCTTCGTAAATCCAGTGCAGAGGCAAATATTGCCGAATCTTCTAAATCTGCAAAGAAGAAGAAAGGCACTGGAAAGGCTAAAGGTAAAGCCATGAAAAAGAAGAACAAGAAAGGCTCCAAGGATTCCAAGCCCAAGGGAAAATGTTTCCATTGCGACAAGAATGGGCATTGGAAAAGGAACTGTCCTAAATACCTTGCTGAGTGATGAGTGGTATTTATATCACTATTTCCCACTCATTAAACTTAATATTTTGTATAGTTTCTTGAGTTTTGTGAACGTTTTGATGTGTTTTGTTGTTATTTTGCAGATAAATAAAGTTTGGAAAGCACTGGAGGCAATTTGAGGCAAAACCGGACAAAAATGCGTCAACAGGAATATTTTCGTCTCTTTCACGTCGCGACGCCCAGCACTTCATCGTCGCGCCGCCCAGCATGCGCCGAATCTGCTAACATGCGCCGGGTCAACGGATCAGAATTTGAGAAGTTTGACTTTGCTAACATGCGCCGTGACACGTGTCACCACCACAGAAGATCCGCTAACGTGCGCACGCCACATCATCATGACGTCACCAATGACGTCATGAACAGCGACACGTCACCAATGACGTCAGCATAATAATTGAGTTTTAGCCGCCATGACACGTGTCGCTCTAAACAGTCAGCCGCCTTGCTACGTGTCGCCTCCTCATCGTGCCACGTCGACAAAATCCAGCGTCGCGACTCTGAGGGCTTTGGCGTCGCGACGCCCGAACAATAAAATTTTACCTATAAATAGAGCGCGAAATTTCAGATTTCAGTGTACCATTCTCTCTCTTCTAATCCGTGTAAAGCGAGAGTTTCTCTCTCTAGAATATTTTAGTTTTTAATTTTTTTACTTTTGTAATAATTTTAATTACTTTTTGTAATAATAGTAATTACTTTCTTTACTTTTTACAGTTTTTACTATTCACTATGAGGAGGTAACTTCCCTATGCTAAGGTGAAAGGTAATTATTTTACTATTGCTATTTAGATTAATCTCCCTTAAAAATGATATATTTACTATTTAAAATACTGATTAATAAAGGGATACCGCTATATTGGTCGGTTGGCAAATTTATTTAATCTGGTTTTAAACCTGACTAATCAAGGAAACCGCTATATTGGTCGGTTGGTAAATTTATTTTCTGTTGGTTTGAACCTGATTAATCAAGGATACCGCCAGACTGGTCGTTGGTAAATTTATTTTGGTACCGCCTTTATGGCTGGATTATGGACAAATATTACCACCTATATGGATGGTTGGACTTAATTCGATTTAATCAGGATACCGCCAGATTGGTCGGTTGGTAAAATATATTACAAGTTTATATATTATTTTACTGGGAGATATCTAAATAAGTAGTAGTAAAGGTTATTCCTTTTACCTTAGCATTTTATTTTATTTTACTTTTAAGCTTTTACTTTACTGCAATTACTTTTCAGCACTGTTACTTTATGGTTTTTACTTTTAAGTTTTTACTAGCCCTAGCTATGTGTCATAACTAAGTTAGTATCTAGGGTTGTGATGAAATCCAATATCACGGGCTTATAAGGGTTAGATTATAATTTGGGTAATATAAAGATTTATTTATTGAGTCTTAATCTTAATGCTCTTTAATTAACTGGCCATTATTAAATTGATTAGGTAAACTTAAAATGAACTAGACAGAGGGATTTTAAGTTTAAGACCTTAGACTCAACAGCCCACGATCTTCCTTAAGGATAGATAACCATTTCAATAGATTTCCTTACAGGATAGGAATATACCTGTCGGGCGAGGGTAGCCATAATTGGAACTTAATCTTAATGAATCTAGGTAATTTGGTTGACATAGGCATATGGTTCAATTGGATTATACTAGGTATTTGTAATTGACCATCGGAAGGGGCTTTTACATAATTGGTGTTCCAGGTTAATAAATCAATATTTTACCCATTATAATATAACCACTTTATCTTTAAATAATATTGGAATAAATCACAACCCTAGATAGTTTTAATATTGAATTTTCTTAAAATCTACCTTCAAACAATTTTATTTTATTGTCTTTAATTTAGAATCGTCGCTATTTCAAATCAGTTAAACAACCTGTTAGATACTAGTAATCATTTAACCTCATAAAATTAATAACTTAGGTATTAAGTCCTCGTGGGATCGATACTTTTTATACTACTTGAACGATACGTACGCTTGCGTTATACGTGTGTGTTTACGCCGGTCAGTTTTTGGCGCCGTTGCCGGGGAACTATTTATCTTTTATTATTAGTTTAGGGGTTAGATACTTTTACTTGTATCTAATTTCTTTTTACTTATTGTTATTGTTTTCTTGTGTTTCAGGTTCTCAAAAACTTCATGAGACGGACCAGAAGCTTTGAACTACGACCACTTGACCCAGAAATTGAAAGAACTATCAGACAGTTGAGAAGGGAAAGGCGAGAAGCCCAAGAAGCATTAGTCAACATGGAACCTGAACCTTTGGAGGTTGCACCACCAATTCCCATTCGAGACAGAACCATTCCGGTGGTTGACAGACTCATTTCATGTATTGTACTCCCTCCATTACCAGCAAATGCAGGTGACATCAAAACTTGCATTCAGATGATTCAGCAGTCAGTTCAGTTGGGGGAAATGCAACTGAAGATCCTAATGCCCACATCAGCAACTTCCTGGAAGTTTGCGGTACTTTCAATTACAACCGAGAAGCTGAAGAAGCAATGAGACTGCGTGTATTCCCATACTCCTTGAAGGACAGAGCTAAAGCCTGGCTACATTCATTACCAGCAGGGTCTATCACAACATGGAATACTTTAGCCACCAAATTTCTTGCAAAGTATTTTCCACCAGCCAGAACCGGAAAACTGAGGAATGACATCACATCCTTTGTGCAGCAAGATTCAGAATCTCTGTACGAAGCTTGGGAAAGGTATAAAGATTTACTCCGGAAATGTCCACACCATGAGATTCCAAAATGGCTTCAAGTCCAAACGTTCTATAATGGACTTTCTGGAATAATGAGAACCACAATCGATGCTGCTGCTGGAGGTGCCCTGATGGCAAAAGGAGAAGATCAAGCCTGGGAACTAATCGAAGAAATGGCCAACAACAATTCCTTGTGGCCAACAGAAAGAAGTCTGATTCAAAGAATTGCAGGAATTTATGAAGTTGGAGCTAATACAGCAGTCAACACCAAGCTAGATCAAATTTGCAAATTCATGGAGACTCTTACTACTGGATCCACAAGTTCACCATATGGAGGAGCACCAGAATCAAATCAACATGAAGAAACGGTGAACTATCTCAACAATTTCAACAGGCAGGGAAACAATCCATATTCCAACACTTACAACCCAGGGTGGAGGAATCATCCTAATTTTTCATGGAGCAACAATTCAGGCCAACAGCGGAACTATCCACCACCTGGATTCCAGCAACAGAATAAATGCCAGGAGCAGACAAATGAACCAGTAATGGCAGAGATGCTAGCTCAATTAAAAAGATATGAAGCTATGATTCAGAGTCAATCAGCTTCCATCAAAGCACTGGAGAATCAAATCGGACAACTGGCCAATGCTCAGAGTTACAGACCGCCAGGTAATCTTCCCAGCAACACAGAACCAAATCCAAGGAACCGAGGGAAGGAGCAATGTCAAGCCATTACCTTAAAAAGTGGTACTGAGATCAACAAAGATGTTGGAGTCAAAACAGCTGCTGAGGAAGTTCCAAAAGAAGCCGAGAAATAGATGGAAGAAAAAGAAGTAAAAGAAAAAGAAGCAAAGGAAAAAGAACCAGAACAAATCACTCCACCACCACCTTTTCCTCAGCGTCTTCAGAAAAGCAAAATGGACAAACAGTTTGCTCGTTTCTTGGAGATTTTCAAAAAGCTGCACATCAACATCCCATTTGCAGAAGCCTTGGAACAAATGCCCAGTTATGTCAAATTCATGAAAGACATCCTTTCACGAAACGGAGATTGGGAGATTACGAGACAGTAGCATTGATGGAAGAATGCAGCGCCATCATTCAGAGGAAGCTTCCCCCAAAGTTGAAAGATCCTGGCAGTTTCACAGTTCCATGCACCATTGGAGAACATTACATCGGTAGGGCCTTATGTGATTTAGATGCCAGTGTTAATTTATTGCCTTTTTCTATTTACAGGAAACTGCAAATTGGAGAAGCAATGCCTACCTCGGTATCTTTGCAACTTGCTGATCGAACACTCGCATTTCCGAGAGGAGTCGTTGAAAATGTGCTAGTTAAAGTTGACAAACTCATCCTTCCAGCAGATTTCATCATCATCTCCTTGACATGGAAGAAGACAAAGAAATACCTATCATTCTCGGGAGACCCATTTGGCTACAGGTAAAACTGTAAATGATGTGCAAAAATGAGAACTAACCATGAAAGTGCAGGACCAAGAAGTGACCTTTAATTTTTCAAAGCTATGTGTTGGTTTCTATAATATGTCCCAAACAAAGATTAAGCATGTGAAATACTATAAAGAATATATATAAACATGAAGTATGGCGGAATCATACTTACAATACCTTGTGATGAAGAAGATGATCAAATGGTAGAAGCTCCAAGTTGTGGAAGATTCGGCCAAGAGGAGGAAGAAGACTTGAAGCTCCAAGCTTTTGTATTCCAAGCTCTTTGATGGTTTCCCTATCACCTCTTTTGATCCCTTGCTTGTGCTAGCAAAAATGGAGAAATAGAAGATCAAATCTTCCTTGCCCTTGTCAATGGAGTTCTCGGCAATTGGAGAGAAGAGAGATTTTGTGTAAAGTCTTAATTGATATTTGTTTTAACCAAAAATCAATTTATATTTATGTTATAATTTATTAAATTAATAATAAATCTATGACATAAACCATGCAATGGCTTAGAGTGCCAAACACTCAAACTCCATGCAAAGCCTTTGAGTGTAATGCACACTATCACCATGCAATGCCTTATCATTAAAATAATGCATATAATGACAAGTGTCATGTGGGCCCCACACGTTCCAAATGAAAGTGGGCCCACGTCCACTCACGCGTTCGGGTTCGATATTTCCGAAATACCGAACTTGCGTCGCGACGTTAATTAAATCGAATTTAAATAAACAATCGCGCCTAGCGAAATTATTATTTACGTCGCTAACGAATTATTTCTAAATTAACTCGTATGCCCGAATTAAAATCTAATTTTAATTTCGCGTCGAAATCGAATTTCAATTATTATATCGAATATAATAATCTTACTGATTAATTCCAAATTAATCGTTCTCTCTCTCTAAATAAGTAAGGCACTTTATCCAAGATAAAGTTTCTCCGTAATTAATCCAAGATTAATTAAATTCGAATCAAATATCATAGGTGAATCTTCGGGAAGCGACCCAAGAGACCTCAGGATATTTTGGCAGTAAATACGGTCGTCGGATAATCCGAACACGTACGTACCTCGTACTACGTCTTTACCGATTCACAAGACAAGGTTGGCTTCTAGCAAAGCGCCATGCCTACCCAATTCTCCAGAAATATTCTTATAGGAATATAAGATCTATATCAAGCGTAGTATACCGTAGTATTGCGTACATCGATCCAGTATCGGATGATCACATGCTAGGCCTAGGGCTGGAGATGTGTCTGCCCCGTACGAAACATATATCGGACATCAAGCAACTAGTCTCTTTAAATCGGACAATCCTGACCTGGTCATATTGTCCCGACGGTTGCAACCTTTATAGAGTACTAGTTCTGTGCCCTGCATGATCATCACCTCCATATGTCTGAAGCGATACTTCCATCTTGACATCACATCCAGTACACTACGCTTCTCGATAAACCCAGAAGAGGTGTACACAGAACCGGTTAAGGTCCCCAACCACCAAAACCAAAGTTTACCGATTGTCGCAAGTACTAGCGATGTAAGTCTCAGGTTAAGACCATATACACCTACCCTGATGCGGCCTCCTCCTAGACACATAGACATACTACCAATGGGATTCCGCGGGGTCTCTATCCAGAGCGAAGCTGTTTTCCGTACCATCGGTAAAACACAACCTCCTATCGCACTTGCATAAGTATCCAATACTTAAATATATGAGAACTATGCCGTTGTGCCCTCACAACGTGCACAAGCGCAATACTAGCCTATTCCGCATTATCGATGTCCAGTCTCGATAATACTACGGCTAGGGATATTTAATGATTAAACCTTTATGGATTGATACTGTCTCATATCATCTCAATCCAGTACTAATCATATGGACTTTTGCCATTTATATATCAAAGTAAATAAAATTACAAAACGGCAAAAGGCAATTTCATTATCACATAGTTAATTTTGTACAATAATACAATATCATTTACAAACAGTGACGCTATGGGACATAATGTCTAACAATCTCCCACTTGGCCTATAGCCAGTCACTCAAGCATCTAATACTCGAACTATGTATGTGTCGTTCAAAAACTTGCTGAATGACAGCCTTCGTCAGCGGGTCTGCAATGTTATCATCTGATGTGACCTTCTCGACTTTTACATCGCCACGATGTATGATCTCCCGAATCAGATGGTAACGTCGAAGAACATGCTTGGACCGTTGATGAGACCTTGGTTCCTTAGCCTGTGCTATGGCCCCGTTATTGTCACAATACAATGGAACGGGCTCTGCTGCTAACGGAACTACTCCTAATCCGATTAGGAACTTTCGGATCCAAACTGCCTCCTTTGCTGCTTCAGATGCAGCGATGTACTCCGCTTCTGTTGTTGAATCGGCAACAGTATCTTGCTTGGAAGATTTCCAGCTCACTGCTCCGTTATTCAAACAAAAATGTACCCGGATTGTGACCTGTAGTCATCCTTGTCGGTTTGGAAACTTGCATCGGTATACCCAGATACCGCAAGTTCTCCACCTCCATAAATTAAGAAAGCATCCTTAGTTCGTTTAAGATATTTAAGGATATTCTTAACTGCTATCCAGTGACCTTCACCTGGATCGGCCTGATAGCGACTACACATGCTCAAAGCATATGAGACATCAGGTCGTGTACATATCATGGCATACATGATCGATCCGACTGCCGAGGCGAACGGTATCCGACTCATGTTGTCTCTCTCTCTCTTCCTGAGTCTAGGACACATGTCCTTAGACAGAGAGGTACCACGTATCATTGGAACCAATCCCCTCTTGATTGTTCCATGTTGAATCGCTTCAACACTTTATCAATGTATGTGTAGGCACTGCATTTTTACGCATAAGTCCCTATGATAGTCTCATTTTGGAGACACTACCTTTTAAGTCACGGAGGTCACGGGAAACGGACATCGGAAGGGGAAATTCAGAATAAACAAGGTTCACTGTTTTCGTTCGTGCTGCGTTCGTATTTACGTTCGAACGTCAAACGGATTGCGGACGTTCGTGTCGCGTTCGAGGAAGCGTTCGAACGGTGTCGGTAATTCTGGTTTTGCTGCTAGCCTCACATCCAGCCCATTAGCCCCCCAAAGCCCATAAAACACATCCCAACTTAAATAAATAAATATTAATTAAAACATTAACTAAATAATATAATAACTAAAATAATTAAATGATTAAATAAAACATATACCAAACATAAAATAAACAATTACCAACTTAAACTAAAATCATGCCTAAAATAAACAAATCACATACTAAATCAAAATATAATCATGCCTAATTAAAATCAATCAACCAATTATATTCCCAATCTAATAAGATTATTCCCAAACTTAAAATTTGTATTCCTAATCCAAGCCAATCAAATATTCAACCTTCCCTATCTAGCCAAGATTTGTCCCCCCTCAATCTTTGACTTCCCTTAACCAAACCAAATCAAATCTCTCTTCATTAGCCAAATCTCTTTCCTTGTCAAGCCCAACCCTTTGCCTATAAAAAGAACCATTCACCAACCTTCTCAACCTTAGTCCCCTAGTCCCTAGCTAGCTAGCCCCTAACTCATACACAACACACATAAAAATTACAGGAGGAACACACCCAAGGAAACAATAAGCAAAGATAAAGAGGAAAAGGCAGCGAAACCACAAGGAAATAATAGCAAAAGATAACGAACGAGAACAGTGAACCAGTGAACCAGGAGAGTTGCGGAGCATCCCCCTTTCGACGATCGTGTACCGTACATCCGAGAGATGATTTAAAAGGTTAGACCTGAGGGTACCTTTTCATTAGTTTACATTCTTTTTATTATTATTATTATTGCATTCTATTCGCATGAGAGTCGTTTATGGAAGCATGTTGTGGCTCGAATGAAATGGAAGAGTGTCGTCTCTTGTGGTATATAGGATGGAAACCCAGACGTAAATTCCGTAGCCGAATCCGAATGGACGGTAGTGCGGTCTGTACATGGGACACAACTCCACGTACCACTTGAGTAAACGGCACATTCTCTTGTTTTGTGTTGCTTTTATGTATTTATTTTTGTCATTTAAATTCTGCATGTTGCTTATTTATGCATGACTCAATCGAGCGCATGGGCTTAGTAAGTGCGATGTGAGATCCCCTATGGGGATGGGTTAAAGCCCTTTACCACGATGCTTTGCCGCGCCGGTTGATGTGTGTTCGGTTGGATGCAAGACACGTTCAATCGGACATACTTAGGATAGTATGATTGTCTTTGTGTTTGTATGCACGATGTGATGTGACGCGCATGGGCTTAGTATGTTGGTCTAAAGGTCATCTCTTTGAGAGATCAAGAGCCCCCATAAGGCCACCTTTACGGCAGTACTTCGCCGCGCCCCCCTTTATTTTGATGTTTATGCATTTTTGCCCATTTCATGCATCAGGTCCGTGTCCGTTCGAACGCGTTCACGAACGCAATTCGAACGCGCATACATTTCGCCCTATCATGCATCAGGTCTCATTTCCGTTCGAACGCGTTAACAAACGCCATACGAACGTGAGCATTCTGTTTCATTTCCGTTCGAACGCGTTAACAAACGCCATACGAACGTGAACATTCTGTTCCATTTCCGTTCGAACGCGTTTACGAACGCTACTCGAACGCGAGCATTCTGTCTCATTTCCGTTCGAACGCGTTTACGAACGCTACACCGAACGCGCACACACTGAACTGAGTCTGTCTTATCATATTCATGCATGATTGCCTCTTGGTTGATCTTTCTTGTGTTATATAGCCAACTGTTTATTTGTATTCAAGCATGATTAGGCTGTTAGCATGTTATTTGGTTAATAGGTTCATGAGATAGTACTCAAGCATGATTATGTTGTTCTTAGTTTCCCATATCATAGGATTGAAATATGTTCATGAGATTGCCATGTGATGTTGCATGTTGTGATGAACTTGTTGATGTATGCATATGAATTTAGAAGCATGATACTATTGGAAATAAGTGTTACTTAAGCTTAGTTAAATTATCACATGAATCCTTTTTATTACAAGTGACATAAGTAAGGGACCATTCCGAACCCAACGGTTTGAGGTCTTCCCTTGCGAGGGGTGAGTGCGGCCTTAAATCTTTGTCCCGGTTCACACCGGGTGGCGACTCCATGTTATGTAATTCTTCCCATCTAGGCCGCGAGCCTAGGAACGGCGTCGCCCAGGTCCTGTGTCCCACAGTCTGGCGACTCCACTGGGGATAGAGAATTGGCCCCGAAATATTGACTTGTGATGTTTGGATTTATGTTTTAATTGACCGTGTCTATAGTGGATAAAGTGAGGGTTTAATCAAAGGCATTTTTAGGCTAGGTAATGGTTTGGTGTCCTCCTTCATTCACTACCTTTCTAGAAGGAAAAGCTGTGAAGGCACCTAGATAGCCATCTACTCGTAGCCTATTGTGATAGACTAATTTGGATGACTCGTTGTTTATTCCTGACAACAAGCGATAAGAGCCTAAGAGGCTTGGGTATTTAAGTGAGCCTCGCTCCACCTTCCCTCTGGGGGATCTACAACGGGAAATCCATTTGACAGTCCGTCACACACCATAGCTTATTGGCACGTACCTTAGTGTATAAAAAGGGGTGCGCTCACTTGGTTGCTCGAACCCTTGAGTGGGGAGACCTAGTTGTGGGCCATCCTTCGCCGGTGAGAGCCTTTGTCTATACTCTTACTAACCCACCCATAGACCGGGTTGGCTAAAGTAGCAATTATTTCCTTGAATATGTGCTTGTGGACCATCCTCATTTGGATGCAGTTGGACTATTGTCAGAAATGCGGGCTTGTTGGGCCATTTAAACTGGGACGAGTCCACTCCTATGGCAGTTAGCCCAAAAAACTTCTAAAATGATGATGGGCCGATTTGTGTGCAAATTTTAAAGAGTTGATATATTTCTTGTATCACATGCATCACATGTATCACATGCACCTCATGCATACATGCACCATGTTAACTCCCTTTTGATTTAAAAGCCATCATAGATGCATGTTGGTTAGGGAAGATGACAGACTTGTCAAAAGACTAAGCAGCCACCAAAAGTACTGGCAGAAGACCTAGCCCAACGGGATAGGAAGCCCAATCATGCATGCATGCATACACGTAACACATTTTGCATCCCTTTTGTGTTTGTTCTGTTTTGTAATAACAGGTTTCAGAAGAGAAAAAGAGAAAGCGGCAAAGACAAGACAACCTGAATCAGTGACATATGAGTAGTAGTTTTGGGGATGAGTCCCAGGGTCGAGGCCCACATCGTCAGAGTGTTGGAATGAATCCCGGGGTTGAGGCCCATGTCAGCAATTTCAGAAATGAGTCACAGGGGCGAGGCCCGTATCTGTATCAGTCTGGGGGCGAGGCCCATATCAATATCAGTTTAGGGCCGAGGCCCATATCAGCAGAATTTTGGAATGAATCCCAGGGCCGAGGCCCACATCAGCAGAATTTTGGAATGAATCCAGGAATGAATCCCAGCCGAGGCCCACATCAGCAGAATTTTGGAATGAATCCAGGGAATGAATCCCAGGCCGAGGCCCACATCAGCAGAATTTTGGAATGAATCCAGGGAATGAATCCCAGGGTCGAGGCCCATATCAGCAGAATTTTGGAATGGATCCAGGGAATGAATCCCAAGGCCGAGGCCCACTTCAGCAATCAGTTTTGGGGATGAATCCCGAGGGTCGAGGCCCACATCAGCATCAATCTGGGGGCGAGGCCCATGTCAGTAGCAGTTGGGGCCGAGGCCCACTTCAGCAATCAGTTTTGGGGATGAGTCCCAGGGTCGAGGCCCACATCAAACACAGTTTGGGATGAATCCCGAGGGTCGAGGCCCACATCAGCATCAATCTGGGGGCGAGGCCCATGTCAGTAGCAGTTGGGGCCGAGGCCCACTTCAGCAATCAGTTTTGGGGATGAGTCCCAAGGCCGAGGCCCACTTCAGCACACAGTTTGGGATGAATCCCGAGGGTCGAGGCCCACATCAGCATCAATCTGGGGGCGAGGCCCATTTCAGTAGCAGTTGGGGCCGAGGCCCACTTCAACATCAGTTTTGGGGATGAGTCCCAGGGTCGAGGCCCACATCAAACACAGTTTGGGAATGAGTCCTAGGGTCGAGGCCCACATTACATCAGTATCAGCATTGTCAGGTATGACATTCTGGGGGCGAGGCCCATGTTACATCAGATCAGTTCTTCCGAGAATGGCACTCCGAGAATGGAGATATGGTCCGGGAATGGGCAGTTCAAGAATGAACAAGTCGGAAATGGCACTCCGAGAATGGAGATATGGTCCGGGATGGGCAGTTCAAGAATGAACAAGTCGGAAATGACACTCCGAGGATGGAGATATAGTCCAGGAATGGGCAGTTCAAGAATGAACAAGTCGGAAATGACACTCCGAGAATGGAGATATGGTCCGGGAATGGACAGTTCGAGAATGAACAAGCCGGGAATGGCAATCCAAGAATGGAGCAGAGTTCAAGAATGAACAAGCCGGGAATGGCACTCCAAGAATGGAAAAACGGTTCGGGAATGAACCACCTCACAGTCACGGTTCGGGAATGAACCACCTTACAGTAACGGTTCAGAAATGGACCACTCTCATATCAGGCATGGTTCGGAAATGGACTATCTCTCATCAACAACGGTTCGGAAATGGACCATCATCTCATCATTCGCCGAAAATGGCACTCCGAAAATGGAGCACGGTTCGGAAATGGGCCATCATCTCATCACTCTCGCCGAAAATGGCACTCCGAAAATGGAGCACGGTTCGAAATGGACCATCATCGCAACCGTTCGGGAATAAAGCCCACATTCAGTACAGTTCGGGTACAAAGCCCACAGTTAACACAGTCAGGGAACAAAGCCCAGAGGAAGAAAGCCTCATATCAGTATAAGTTTGAGAACAAAGCTCAAGGGGAATAAAGCCTAATGTCAGTACAGTTCGGGAATAAAGCTCTGGAGGAATAAAGCCTCATCTCAACACAGTTCGAGAACAAAGCTCGGAGGAATAAAGCCTCATCTCATCTCACAGTTCGGGAATAAAGCTTGGGAGGAATAAAGCCTCATCTCAACACAGTTTGAGAACAAAGCTCGGAGGAATAAAGCCTCATCTCAACACAGTTCGAGAACAAAGCTCGGAGGAATAAAGCCTCATCTCAACAGTTCGGGAATAAAGCTCGGGAGGAATAAAGCCTCATCTCAACACAGTTCGAGAATGAACAAGCCGGGAATGGCAATCCAAGAATGGAGCAGAGTTCAAGAATGAACAAGCCGGGAATGGCACTCCAAGAATGGAAGCACGGTTCGGGAATGGACCAACTTACAGTAGCAGTACGGGAATGGACACCTTACGGTAACGGTTCGGGAATGGACCACATCACAACACAGTTCGGGAATGAACCAGGGGTCGCAGCACCTCACCACCCAAATCAACTCAACACATGGTAAGTCAAGTGGCAGCTGGCGAGCCAGGTAAGTAGAAATGCATTGCATAACTTTGATAGGATTGTCACTGTTGCACATTACACAAGTCCCATCAAAGTGGGGGCGACTGTAGGCACTGCATTTTTACGCATAAGTCCCTATGATGAGTCTCATTTTGGAGACACTACCTTTTAAGTCACGGAGGTCACGGGAAACGGACATCGGAAGGGGAAATTCAGAATAAACAAGGTTCACTGTTTTCGTTCGTGCTGCGTTCGTATTTACGTTCGAACGTCAAACGGATTGCGGACGTTCGTGTCGCGTTCGAGGAAGCGTTCGAACGGTGTCGGTAATTCTGGTTTTGCTGCTAGCCTCACATCCAGCCCATTAGCCCCCCAAAGCCCATAAAACACATCCCAACTTAAATAAATAAATATTAATTAAAACATTAACTAAATAATATAATAACTAAAATAATTAATGATTAAATAAAACATATACCAAACATAAAATAAACAATTACCAACTTAAACTAAAATCATGCCTAAAATAAACAAATCACATACTAAATCAAAATATAATCATGCCTAATTAAAATCAATCAACCAATTATATTCCCAATCTAATAAGATTATTCCCAAACTTAAAATATTGTATTCCTAATCCAAGCCAATCAAATATTCAACCTTCCCTATCTAGCCAAGATTTGTCCCCCCTCAATCTTTGACTTCCCTTAACCAAACCAAATCAAATCTCTCTTCAATTAGCCAAATCTCTTTCCTTGTCAAGCCCAACCCTTTGCCTATAAAAAGAACCATTCACCAACCTTCTCAACCTTAGTCCCCTAGTCCCTAGCTAGCTAGCCCCTAACTCATACACAACACACATAAAAATTACAGGAGGAACACACCCAAGGAAACAATAAGCAAAAGATAAAGAGGAAAAGGCAGCGAAACCACAAGGAAATAATAGCAAAAGATAACGAACGAGAACAGTGAACCAGTGAACCAGGAGAGTTGCGGAGCATCCCCCCTTTCGACGATCGTGTACCGTACATCCGAGAGATGATTTAAAAGGTTAGACCTGAGGGTACCTTTTCATTAGTTTACATTCTTTTTATTATTATTATTATTGCATTCTATTCGCATGAGAGTCGTTTATGGAAGCATGTTGTGGCTCGAATGAAATGGAAGAGTGTCGTCTCTTGTGGTATATAGGATGGAAACCCAGACGTAAATTCCGTAGCCGAATCCGAATGGACGGTAGTGCGGTCTGTACATGGACACAACTCCACGTACCACTTGAGTAAACGGCACATTCTCTTGTTTTGTGTTGCTTTTATGTATTTATTTTTGTCATTTAAATTCTGCATGTTGCTTATTTATGCATGACTCAATCGAGCGCATGGGCTTAGTAAGTGCGATGTGAGATCCCCTATGGGGATGGGTTAAAGCCCTTTACCACGATGCTTTGCCGCGCCGGTTGATGTGTGTTCGGTTGGATGCAAGACACGTTCAATCGGACATACTTAGGATAGTATGATTGTCTTTGTGTTTGTATGCACGATGTGATGTGACGCGCATGGGCTAGTATGTTGGTCTAAAGGTCATCTCTTTGAGAGATCAAGAGCCCCCATAAGGCCACCTTTACGCAGTACTACTCGCCGCGCCCCCCTTTATTTTGATGTTTATGCATTTTTGCCCATTTCATGCATCAGGTCCGTGTCCGTTCGAACGCGTTCACGAACGCAATTCGAACGCGCATACATTTCGCCTTATCATGCATCAGGTCTCATTTCCGTTCGAACGCGTTAACAAACGCCATACGAACGTGAGCATTCTGTTTCATTTCCGTTCGAACGCGTTAACAAACGCCATACGAACGTGAACATTCTGTTCCATTTCCGTTCGAACGCGTTTACGAACGCTACTTGAACGCGAGCATTCTGTCTCATTTCCGTTCGAACGCGTTTACGAACGCTACACGAACGCGCACACACTGAACTGAGTCTGTCTTATCATATTCATGCATGATTGCCTCTTGGTTGATCTTTCTTGTGTTATATAGCCAACTGTATTATTTGTATTCAAGCATGATTAGGCTGTTAGCATTTATTTGGTTAATAGGTTCATGAGATAGTACTCAAGCATGATTATGTTGTTCTTAGTTTCCCATATCATAGGATTGAAATATGTTCATGAGATTGCCATGTGATGTTGCATGTTGTGATGAACTTGTTGATGTATGCATATGAATTTAGAAGCATGATACTATTGGAATAAGTGTTACTTAAGCTTAGTTAAATTATTACATGAATCCTTTTTATACAAGTGACATAGTAAGGGACGTTCCGAACCCATTTTGAGGTCTTCGCCTTCCGAGGGGTGAGTGATGCGGCCTTAAATCTTTGTCCCGGTTCACACCGGGTGGCGACTCCATGTTATGTAATTCTTCCATCTAGGCCGCGAGCCTAGAACGGCGTCGCCCAGGTCCGTTGTTGTCTACAGTATGTACTCTGGGAGAGTCCAAGCAGCTTTCTAGATCTATCCCGGTAGATCTTTATTCCAAGAATAAAGCTGCTTCTCCCAGATCTTTCATGGAGAATTTTAATGAAAGCCAAGCTTTCACCGACGTTAGCATGGGAATGTCATTGCCTATCAGCAATACGTCGTCGACATAAAGGATGATAAAGTAAGTGCTCTCTCCACTAACCTTCTTGTATACACAAGGGTCATCTGTGTTTTGCATGAAATCATATTCTTTTATGATCTCATCAAAACGTTGATTCCATGACCGTGATGCTTGCTTCAATCCATAAATGGATCGATTTAACTTACAAACCTTGTTTGCAAGTCTTGGCACGATAAAACCGTCAGGCTGTTGCATATAAACATCCTCCAAAAGGTTTCCGTTAAGGAAAGCGGTTTTAACGTCCATCTGCCATATCTCGAAGTCGAAATATGCAGCTATTGCAAGCATTATCCGAATGGATTTAATCATGGCAACGGGTGAGAAGGTCTCGTCATAATCAATACCGTATTGTTGACGATACCCCTTCGCTACAAGCCTAGCTTTGTATGTTTGTACGTTGCCATCCATGTCGGTCTTCTTCTTGAAGATCCATCTGCATCCAATAGGCTTTACGCCTTCTGGTGCATCAACCAGTGTCCAAACTTGGTTGGCGTACATGGAATCCATCTCGGACTTCATGGCTTCTTGCCATAAAGCAGAATCGATATTTCGTATCGCTTCCTCATACGTAGCCGGCTCATTATCCTCAATCAGATTAATATCTACATGAGGTGAGATCAGGAACCCATACCTCTCAGGTACTGTTCTGACTCTCTCCGACCTACGCGGTCCTTGTGTATGTGAAGTTTGTGGTACAGACTCATCCTGGACGGTCTGTTCTTGTTCCGTCGTTGATTCATTGCCAGGAATAGTATCACTACGATCTTCATCGAGTTCTACTTTCCTCCCA
>SKCR01030676.1:0-95937 GCA_019454045.1 Zanthoxylum bungeanum | reverse complement strand
ATAGTTTAGATATTAAGTCCTCGTGGGATCGATATTTTTATACTACTTGAACGATACGTGCGCTTGCGTTATACGTGTGTGTTTACGCCGGTCAGTACATACCGCACTTACGTCCATTCGAAATCGGCTACGAATTTATATTTGGGTTTCCATCTGATATACCGCAAGAAATAATACTCAAATGCTATCCATGACATGGATATACGAATTGTAATATTTTAAGCAAGACAAAGGTAAATGATGCAACCAATGGGATAAACTACTTTTCATCATGATGGTACAAAGATAAGAATGACTATATGAGATTTCATAATATATGCATGAATGGTATAGTTGCTTTATGGAGTGAGGAGTTGTGCTTGTGGTAATGGCTAGTGGCAGGCGAATTGCGTGAATAATTTGAGGTGTGGGGACTGTTTGTAGTTTAGGACATGAAGGCAAAGGAAGGGAATTAGCGATAGTCAGTGGGTGAGGATTAGGTTAGCGTATGGGCGGTAACGCGTGAGTGAATGGCAGTGTGTGCGTGAGTGAGGGGGCAGGGTGTGCGTGAGTGAATGGGACGTGAGCGTGGGTGTTGTGGCGTGCAGGTCTGGGTGGCAGTGTGAGGTTTTGTGAGCTGTTGTTATGCGTGAAGGGTGAGGCCTGTTACGTGAGATGAGGTGGTGAGGGTAATGGCGTGAAGGTGGGGATCAACTAGGGTATTGCGTGGTGGAGGTGCTTTGTGTTTTTCAGTTGCGGAGAGTAGTAGAAGGGGTGAGAATATGGGTTATACCAATGACAATAGGTCGAGCCAAGACAGGGATAGATAATGTAACCAAAAGATGAAAGATAACTATATCAAACTTAGTATATCCGATTGAACATATCTTGCATTCAACCGAACACACACCAACCGGCGCGGCAAATCATCGTATTAAAGGAATTTAACCCCTCCAAATAGGGGCCTTTCATCGCACTTACTAAGCCCATGCGCTCGATTGAATCATGCACACAAAGAATTAAAAACAATAATATCGAACGTAGTATGCCCGATTGAACGTATCTTGCATTCAACCGAACACACATCAACCGGCGCGGCAAAGCATCGTGGTAAAGGATTTTAACCCCTCCAAATAGGGGACCTTTCATCGCACTTACTAAGCCCATGCGCTCGATTGAATCATGCATACAAAGAATTAAAAAAACAATAATATCAAACTTAGTATGCCCGATTGAACGTATCTTGCATTCAACCGAACACACATCAACCGGCGCGGCAAAGCATCGTGGTAAAGGATTTTAACCCTCTAATAGGGGATCTTTCATCGCACTTACTAAGCCCATGCGCTCGATTGAATCATGCATACAAAAGTAACATGCAGAATTCAAATGACGAAAAATAAATAAATCAAAGCAATATAAGACAAAAAAAAATGTCATTTACTCAAGCGGTACGTGGAGTTGTATCCCGAGTACATATCATACTACCGTCCATTCGGAATCGGCTATGAAATTTATGTCCGGGTTTCCATCCGATATACCGCGAGAGTTGACAGATCTTTCATTTTATTCCAAAGCCACAACATACAATATCTCATAATCATGCATATTTATCTACTCAAGGGCCACAACATGCATTTCAACACATAACAATCATGCAAGCAATACTCAATAAATAATACAAATAAAACAGAAAATGAATGTGGAAAATACCCTCAGGTCTAACCTTTTATGTCGACTTTCGAACTCGCGTTTCACGGCCGTCGGAAGGGCTATCACACCGTAACTTTTCTGGTTCACTGGTTTGCATTTTACATCACTGTTTCGCTGCTCAAGCTACTGTTTTGACTCCATTTTACTGCTGTTGGCCTCCGTTTTGCTGCTGTTTCCTCTATATTTTCTGCTCACTGTTCAGGTCACTATTTTGACGTTTCCACGGACTGTTTCGAGTGTTTTTTGTGGGTTTTTAGTGCAATCTTGTGTGATTATTTTAAGGATTAAAATGCAGTTTTTATGTTACTGTTTTGAGGATTTTAAGGACTGTTTTAAGAGGATTTGGCTGCTGTTTTGGGGGTGATTGGGGCTACTGTTCAGGCGTGTTTTAGGAGGTGTAGGGGCTGCTGTTTTCGGTGGGGGAAATGGGCTGCTGTTTGGAGGTGTATTTTCGGTGATGTGTGGAGGTTTAGGGGCTGCTGTTTTCGGTTGTGGAATGGGGGAGATGAAGAGAATTATTTGTGTTTTTCTTCTTGCTATTGCCGTGAGTGGCTAGGGCTCTTGGTGTTGTGATTTTCGTGTAAGTCCTGTGTATGAGCTAGGGGAGTGCATGTCTTGGTTAAGGGTTGTTTATATAGAGAAAGGTTAGAGCTACTCATTGTCTCACAAGGAAGGGATTTTGGCATTAAAATGAGGATTTGATTTTGTATTCAACAAGGAAATGATTAGATTGAGGGGGGACAAATCTTGGCTAGATTAGGAATACAAAATATTTAATTTGTTATGAAAATTTTAATTAGGCATGATATTTGTTAAGTTTGGTATATAATATATTTGATTTATCTTTATTAGGCATGCAATTTCTTTAATTTGTGTAAGTATTTTATTATTTTGGTAGGTGATTATTTAGATTTTATTTGTTTTAATTAATTATTTTATTTAATTACATTATCTAATTAATATTTAACTTAATATTTGATTTAATTGGGTGTGTAATTAGGTAAATAGGCGTGTGGGCTTGGTTGGGGTGTGTGGGCCTTTGGTTGGTGGGTTTGGTTTGTGTGGACAAGGTGTGTGGGCTTGCGGGGGTTTTAGGTCAAGGCAAAGGGGCTTGCGAGGATTTTGGGCCGAGGTTAGGTGATTTGTGAGTGTTTTGGGCCAGGAATAATTTTTAAAACGGAAATCCAACAAGTAACCCGAAGCTAAACCATTGAACTTAATCCGAATATGAGTCAATTCTTGACTCCTCCCTTCTGACGTATGTTTCCCGCGGTTCCCGCGACTTAAAAGGTAGTGCCTCCAACTGAGACTCATCATTGGGTTTCACTTGCAAAAATGCAATGCCTACAGTCGCCCCCACTTTGATGGGACTTGTGCAGTGTGTGACTTTGAACAATCCTATCAAAGTTATGCAATGCATTTTTACTTACATGGCTCGTCTGCTGCCTCGAGCTGAGTTGGTTCTCCAGTGGACCTCGATCCTGGGACGCATCCCACTAACTGCAACTAACAACGGGGGCACCTCGAACCTGGGCGCCTCGACCCAATACCGCTGACAATAGGAACCTCGCCCTCAAACTGATGATGTAGTGGGCACATCGACCCTGGGACGCATCCCGGAACTACAACCGACAACGGGGGCACCTCGACCCAACACCGCTGACAATAGGGACCTCGCCCTCAAACTGATGATGTAATGGGCACTTCGACCCTGGGACGCATCCTGGAACTACAACCGACAACGGGGGCACCTTCACCCTGGGCACCTCGACCCAACACCGCTGACAAAAGTGGGCCTCGCCCATAAGTTGATACTAATGTGGGCCTCGCCCAAGGCTGATACTGATGTTGGCTTCACCCCAAACTGATGCTGATGTGGGCCTCGCCCCCAGACTGATACTGATGTGGGCCTCGCCTCTTGGGACTCATCCCCAAAACTGAAACTGTGTTGACGCTGTTTGGCTCATTTCTGCCCCTTTCTCTTTTCTTCGAACCTGGGAACACAAAACAAAACAAACACGGAAAGAATGCAATGTTACGTGTATGCATGAATGATTTTCCTACTCCGTTGGGTTAGGTCTTCTGCCAATTCCTTTGGTGACTGGTCGGTCTTTTCTCCCTCAGGCAAAGTACTGTTTCAATCTGTCCACGTTGATCGGCTCGGTGAACTCGTTTCCTTCCAAGTCTGATAACTTCACTGCCCCATTTCCCATTACCTTCTTGCACTATGTAAGGTCCTTCCCAGTTAGGTCTGAATTTTCCTCTCGGATCTGTAGTCGACGGCCTCGACTGCTTAAGTACCAAATCCCCTTTCTGATCTTGGTGGGACGTACTTTCTTGTTGAATTCCCAGGCTAGTCTCTTCTGATACAACTGCATGTGATACAAGACTTCGTCCTCCTCTCATCCAACAGTGCTAACTGATCAAACCTCTGTGCGGCCTATTCTGGTTCCGGTAATTCTGCTCTCTGCTAAGACCCTCATAGACTGTATTTCCACTTCCACTGGTAACAACACTGCTTCCATTCCATAGACCAAAGAGTAAGGCATGGCCCCTGTTGCAGTTCTTACTGATGTTCTGTACCCCCACAAAGCATACGGTAATTTCTCGGCCCAATCTCTGCAATTTTCTGTCATCTTGGCTAAAATCGTCTTTATAGTCTTGTTGGCTGCCTCAACTACCCCATTTGCCTGCGGCCTGTACGGTGATGACTTGTGGTGGACCTATCCCAACCTCTGTAACATTGCCTTCGTCTCTCCTTGAAACTGAACTCCGTTGTCTGTCACTACATGATGCGGGCCATACCATACCGACAAATGAGGTTCCGAGCTATAAACTTTGCCATCTGTTTTGCTGTAACATTGCGGAATGATTCGGCTTCCACCCACTTCGAGAAGTAATCTACGGCTACTACTATGAAGCGATGCCCATTCGATTCGATGCATTTGGTCGAATTTCTCCAATCATATCAATTCCCCATGCTGAGAAAGGCCACGGCTCTGACAACCCGTGCAATTCTGTGTGTGGTAAGTGATTCAAATTACCGTGTGCTTGACAGTCATGACAGTGCTTTACCATCTTCGCGCAGTCTATTTCCATGTTGACCAATAAAAACCTTGTCTCACTATCTTGCGGGACAGATTCAACCCGTTCATGTGCGGACCACATACCCCGCGGGTATTTTCTTCTTCCATTACATGATGAGCTTCTTCCTTTCTCAAACGCTTCAACAACTGAATACCGTTTGCTTGCCTCTTGTACAGTTCCCCTTTCAAAATCACATACTGGGAAGCTAACTTCTGAATGGCTATTCTGTCTTTTCTGCCTGTGCCCCTTCCGGGAGTTCACCATGTTCCAGATACCTCTGAATGTCATAATACCAAGGTTTACCATCATCGACCTCAACTTCCAGAATTCTTTCTATCTCATAAACAGGTCTGCTCGCTGTTGTCAGTATCAACGGTCTCATCACTAACTTTTCTGGATTTTCCCAAGTTGCTGCAAGTGTAGCCAATGCATCTGCCATCTGATTCTCTTCTCTCGGTAAGTGCTGAAACTTACACTCGGGGATAACCTGTGCCAACTTTCTGAGGTGAAAAAGGTAAGGTTTCAACCGTTCTTCTTTCAATTCCCATTCTCCTCACATCTGCTGGACCACCAACATAGAGTCTCCGTAGACTTCCACACTCCCGGCCTTCAAGGCTATCAATGCCGTCAAACCAAACACATGCTTCATACTCTCGGCCATGTTGTTAGTCACTCTGAATGTCACCTCTTGGCCAAAGGCAAAGTCTCTCCCTCGGGGGTCACTATCACGATCCCAATTCCGGTTCCCTTGTAATTCACTCACTTTGCTCCGTCAAAATACATCTTCCATCTCTGGACTGTTATTGCTTGGATCTCTTCATCTGGAAATTCAAACTTATACTGATCCCCCTCAACAGGTTGCAATGCCAGAAACTCTGCTACTGCTCTCCCTTTGATCACTTTGGAGGTGAGATACTCAATGTCAAACTCTGTCAGCAATACCAACCATCTGCCCAATTTTCCCACTAGTGAAGGCACCGAATGAAGATACTTCAGAGGATTTTCCTTTGCCACTACCTGGATCTTGTATGACTGGAAATAATGTCGCAATTTTTTGGAAGCCCATACCATTGCAAGACAGATTTTCTCAACTTCCTGATATCGAGCCTCATACGGGAGCATCTTCTTACTCAGATAATAGACTGCATGTTCTCTAACTACCCTGTCTCATCAGCCTGTACCATCATTGCCCCCAGTGCTTCTGATTCTATAGCCAAATACAATATCAAAGGTCTGCCCGGTCTCAGAGGTTTCAATACAGGAGGCTTTACCAAGTACTCTCTGATTTTGTCGAAGGCTGTCTGACACTGTTCATTCCAACTCACTGGCTGATCTTTTCTCAACAGTTTGAAGATAGGCTCACATACTGACGTCAACTTGGCGATGAACCGACTGATGTACTGAATCTTCCCCAAGAATGCTCTGACTTCTTTTTCTGTCTTCGGTGCAGGCATTTCTGTGATTGCCTTGATTTTCTTAGAATCTCTACCTCTATTCCGTCCATTCCCACTGTATGACCAGCAATTTCCAGATGTCACCCCCCAAACACACATTTCTTGGGATTAAGCCGTAGGTTGTATCTGTCAACTCTCTGAAGGAACCTTTCCAGTGCTTCAATATGCCCGAACTCTTGTCTCTGATTTTACCATCATGTCATCCACATACACCTCAATCTCTTTGTGCATTAAGTCGTGGAAAAGTGTAGTGGCCATCCGCTGATAAGTAGCCCCCGCATTCTTAAGCCCAAACGGCATAACCTTTGTAACAATAAGTACCCCACTCAGTAACAAATGCAGTCTTATGTTTGTCTTCCTCAGCCATGAGAACCTGATTGTAACCTGAAAATCCATCTGCAAATGAATACATGGCAGATAAAGCCGCACTATCAACCAGAACATCTATATGCGGCAGAGGAAAATCATCTTTCGGACAAGCCTTGTTGAAATCTCTGTAGTCTACACACATTCTGACCTTCCCATCTTTCTTTGGCACCGGGCTATGTTAGCCAACCACTCAGGATACTTTACTACTTTCCAGGAACCCCACATCTATCTGTTTCTTAACTTCCTCTCTGACTTTCTCAGCCCATTCTGGTCTCATCCGTCAGAGTTTCTGTTTTACTGGCCTCATATTCGGATAAGTTGGTATGTGTGTTGGGCAATGTTTCTGTCTACCCCAGGCATGTCCTCATAGGACCAAGCAAACACTTTGGCATATCTGACCAACACTTCTTCTAGTTTCTCCCTCTCTTCGGAGGCTACTTCACTTGCAATCAGAATTTCCTTGGGGTTCTCAAGTGTACCCAAGTTAAATGCAGTAGTTCTCTGGCTGAACTGATGTCAAATATGCTTGATTCGTGCAGAGTAAATGGAAATGACTCAGGCAAGTAAGCAAAAGAAATGTCTTTATTATTGGATAATGCTGAAGTACATTCAAACAAATCAGGAAGGTAAATGTCTTCATCATCTATAGACATTTCTTCCTCTACAATCAGGTCTTCCTCAGGCTTTTCGTCCTCTCCCAGAGTCAGGCTCTCTAACTTCAGTAGTTCTTCCTCCCAATTCTCTTCTTCTTTCCCCACAATTTCTTCAACTACCAGCTTCTTACCCAACATATCCTGGAATATCTCAAACCCAGGTACCACAATTCCATTAACTTCCACAGGTTCAGTCTCCCTTTGATATCCTGAAGCTTTCACAAAACACTCCTTCAGTTTCAGGCCCTTTTTCTTGAGCTTCGGTTTTTCTTCATCAGATTTGTACCCCAAACCTTCCGAGTAGTCTGTCCTCTGAAATCTGGCAATTTTGAACCTTCACCCGCTCAAACTTCATTTTTTCATGATCCTAGCTACCCTAGGATCCACCCATTCCTCAAGGTAGTTGAACCTGTCCTCGTGAAAGGTTGTATCTCCAAGGCAGCTACGGTATTATCTACCTCAGCCCGGATAGTAACAACTTCTCCCTCATACGGGAACTTGATCATCTGATGTAAAGTGGAAGGCACGCCCCCAAGTTTGTGAAACCAAGGCCTTCCCAACAACAAGGAAAAGTGGCTGGGATGTCCAGCACTGTAAACTCAACTTCATCTTCAATGGGGCCTACCTTGACCATAGCCACAAAAGTACCCTCGACTCCCATTTTACTGTCATCATAACCCTTAATAGTCATGTTGGAGGGGTCCAAGTCTGTTGCTTTCATACCCAATCTCGCCAGAATTTTCAGCGGGCACACATTGATGGATGAGCCGTCATCCACCATCATACATGAAGTTCTCTTGCCCCTCACCTCGCCCTGATAAATAGAGGCCTATTATGATTTCTTCCCTCCGCCGGGAGTTCATCCTCAGAAAAAGATATCTGCAAAGCTTCCGTCTGAACCGACCCAACAACATTACAGGGTTGGCGTCTTCCGGTACCACAATCTTGCTCAAGGCCTCAACCATGGCCTGCCTATGCTCCCAAGATGCACATAACAATTCCCAGATACTCACTTGTGCTCTAGTTTTCCTCAATTGCCTCAGCACTATATCCCCCTCAGTATTTTCTGTAGTCTCAACCACTTCTCTACCATCTGTCAAAACTTCCTTACCCTTTTCTGCCATATCATTGTAAAAACGACCGCTGCGCTTCATTCCCCTTACCTCTTCCTTATCACTGCCAGAGAAATCAAGCCAAAAGTTTTTTCCATGCTCAGTCTCATCTTCACTAGTACATCCCAGATTCCCAGACAAAAGGCTTGAGGGTGAAAGGATTTTAGGACAAGGTCTTCAGGGAGGCCAGAATTGATCATATATGCTGGTAGTGGTACGGCACGATAGTTGGGCAATGGGTTTCTGTGTGTGTCAGGCTGTTTTGTTTCTGGGTCAGGTATTTTCTTGGAGTCTATCAGGTCTTGGATTTCATGGCGGAGTCGGGCGCAATTGTCGGTGTCATGGCCCTTTTGTTGGTGAAAGTGACAGTAAAGGCTTAGGTTATAATGTGATGGTGGGGGATTGGGTAATGGTTTGGCTTCTAGGGGTGACAGAAGTCCTTGTCTCTTCAACTTCTCCAATACTTTGGACAAGGGCCTACCAAAGTTGGAGAATCTCCGGTTCCGGATAGCGGCAATCTCAGCAGAAATGGGCTTGTTCCCGATGTCCCCCCAATGGGCCTCCTGTTCAGACCATAGAATTTTTTGTTTTCGGCCTCTTCTTCCTCAATATCCATGACAGTTTCCCTCAACTGCCGAAAATCAGTAATCATGAAGGTCATCCTCCTTAGCTTCCCATAGATGGAGGGCTTGGTGCCCTTGATGATCATTTTAATCTGGTCCTTATCCGAGGGCCTAGTTTGCATTTTCAACAACTGACCCCTCCACCGGTCCACATACTCCTTAAAACACTTCTCTGATTTCTGCTTAACATTCTCCAGATCACGGAGTGATAGATCGATCTCTAGGTCAGTGACATACTGCTTCAGGAAAGCATAAGCCAACTCCCTCCAATCTTCCTTCACTTTCTTCTCCAAACTGTGGTACCACACCACGGGAGCTCCCTCGAGCGACATTCCAAACATTTTCTGCACTTGGCACTGAGATAAGCCAACTGAACTCATGACTGATACAAACTATCGGAGATGCACCCTTGGATCCCCATTCCCGTTAAACTTAGCCATATCAGGCATCTTGAACTGTGCCGACAACTGTTCCTCGAAAGTCAGTGTGTCATAATAGAGCAAATCTTCATTTTTACCCCTCATCTTGCGGGTAACTGACTCAACCTGATCCCGAAGTTTCTGTAACTCTGCCTGAGACCCAGATACTCTGCATGTTGCATACTCTTCCATATCATCATCAAAAGCGGGGATATCATCCCCCAACCCATTCGGAGGCTCCTCACGCCTCACATTCTCAGAATTTCCCCCAGCACGGGGCACAGTCATACCAGCCATAGCAGTAGCCAAGGCCTACAACTGTTCAGTAATCTTAGCGAGACCGTTCTCTAACTGATCCATACGAGATACCTCATTACCGGATTCACTCATGACTGTTACTGTTCTTTTAATGAGCCTTGTTCCTTCTCTAACCCAAACGGTATCTATGATGTCTTTTTGAGACATAGAAGGTGTTAACATGACATATGTATGTATGAGGTGCATGAGATGCATGTAATATATATAACATACCAAATCAACTAAAATTTTCAAACAAATCGGCCAGTTATCATTTTAGAAGCTTTTGGGCTAACTGTCATAAGAGTGAACTCGTCCCAATTTAAATGGCCCAACGAGTACACATCTCATGGCAAGGAGCCCAACTAATTCCAAATGGTAATGTTCTGAACACAATCACAAAGTGGCCCATCAGCACTTAGAAGCATTTGGCCCAATCGTCATAAAATACATTCTTGTCCCAATTTAAATGGCCCAACAAGCCCATATCCCATGACAAATGGTCCAAATGGATCCAAACGATGATGTTCCCAAACACAAGCATAAAAGAAAGATAATGCAAACATAAAGTAATAATTTCTACAGAATGGCCCATCAACATTTCAGAAGCTTTGGGCCTAATGGTCATAAGGTATGAACTCGCCCTAGTTTAAATGGCCCAGCAAGTTCGCATTTCTGATAATAGTCCAACTGCATCCAAATGAGGATGGTCCACAAGCACATATTCAAGGAAATAATTGTTACTTTAACCATACAAACCAGTATATGGGTGGTTCGCAAGAGTGTAGACAAAGGCTCTCACCGGCGAAGGATGGCCCACAACTAGGTCTCCCCAATCAAGGGTTCGAGCGACCAAGTGAGCGCACCTTTTTTTATACACTAAGGTACTTGCCAATCAGCTATGGTGTGTGACTGACTGTCAAATGGATTTCCCGTTGTAGATTCCCCAGAGGGAGGGTGGAGCGAGGCTCTCCTAAGTACCCTAGCCTCTTAGGCTCTTATCGCTTGGTGACAGGAATAAACAACGAGTCCTCCAAATTAGTCCATCACAATAGGCTAAGGGTAGATGGCCATATAGGTGCCTTCACAGCTTTTCCTTCTAGGAAGGTAGTGAATGAAGAAAGACACCAAACCATTACTTAGCCTTAAGATGCCCTTGATTAAACCCTCATTTTATCCACTATAGACACGATCAATTAGAACATAAATCCAAACATTACAAGACAATATTTCGGGGCCGATTCTCTATCCCCAGTGGAGTCGCCAGACTGTGGGGCACAGAAACTGGACGACGCATGATGTCCCGGGGGGAGTACGGAGTAGCCCGCGGGGGACTAAACCGGATAATAATGGAGTCGCCGCCCGGTGTGAACCGGGAAAATGAGATTTAAGGCCACACTCACCCCTCGCAAGGGAAGACCTCAAACCGTTGGGTTCAGAACGGTCCCTTACTTATGTCACTTGTAATGAAAGGATTTATGTAATAATTTAATCAAGCTTAAGTAACACTTATTTCTGAGAGTATCATGCTTCTAAATTCACATGTACAAAATAAAACTTGCACCTAAATTTACATATCTAAGATTGCATGCTTGAAAGTACATCAAAGTAGCAACGAACATACAATTCATTGGCATATTGTATTCACGAAAGCACAAGCACACACACTAACCACACAAGCACACATGTGAGCACTTTTCCAAGTGGTACGTGGAATTGTATCCCAAGTACAGACCGCACTACCGTCCATTCGGAATCGGCTACGAAAATTATGTCTGGGTTTCCATCCGATATACCGCAAGAAATAATACTCAAATGCTATCATGACATGGATATACGAATTGTAATATGTTAAGCCAAGACAAAGGTAAATGATGCAACCAATGGGATAAACATGCTTTTCATCATGATGCGTACAAAGATAAGAATGACTATATGAGATTTCATAATACATGCATGAATGGTATAGTTGGCTTTATAACGTGAGGAGTTGTGCTTGTGGTAAGCGGCTTAATGGCAGGCGAATTGCGTGAATAATTTGAGTGTGTGGGGACTGTTTGTAGTTTAGGGCATGAAGGCAAAGGAAGGGAATTAGCAATAGTCAGTGGGTGAGCATTAGGTTAGTGTACTGGGCTGTGTACGCATGAGTGAATGGCAGTGTGTACGTGAGTGAGGGGGCAGTGTGTGCGTGAGTGAATAGGACGTGAGCGTGGGTGTTGTGGCGTGCAGGTCTGGGTGGCAGTGTGAGGTTTTGTGAGCTGTGTTATTGCATGAAGGGTGAGGCCTGTTACGTGAGATGAGGTGGTGAGGGTAATGGCGTGAATGTGGGGATCAACTAGGGTATTTGCGTGGAGGTGCTTTGTGTTTTTCAGTTGCCGAGAGTAGAGGGGGTGAGAATATGGGTATACCAATGACAATAGGTCGAGCCAAGACAGGGATAGATAATGCAACCAAAAGATGAAAGATAACTATATCAAACTTAGTATATCTGATTGAACATATCTTGCATTCAACCGAACACACACCAACCGGCGCGGCAAAGCATCGTGGTAAAGGATTTTAACCCCTCCAAATAGGGGACCTTTCATCGCACTTACTAAGCCAATGCGCTCGATTGAATCATGCATACAAAGAATTAAAAACAATAATATCGAACGTAGTATGCCCGATTGAACGTATATTGCATTCAACCGAACACACATCAACCGGCGCGGCAAAGCATCGTGGTAAAGGATTTTAACCCCTCCAAATAGGGGACCTTTCATCGCACTTACTAAGCCCATGCGCTCGATTGAATCATGCATACAAAGAATTAAAAAAACAATAATATCAAACTTAGTATGCCCGATTGAACGTATCTTGCATTCAACTTTTCTGGTTCACTGGTTTGCATTTTACCTCACTGTTTCGCTGCTCAAGCTACTGTTTTGACTCCGTTTTGCTGCTATTTGGCCTCCGTTTTGCTGCTGTTTCCTCTGTATTTTCTGCTCACTGTTCAGGTCACTGTTTTGACGTTTCCACTGACTGTTTCGATTGTTTTTTGTGAGTTTTTAGTGCAGTCTTGTGTGATTATTTTAAGGATTATAAATGCAGTTTTTATGTTACTATTTTGAGGATTTTAGGGACTGTTTTAAGAAGATTTGGCTGCTGTTTTGGGGGTGATTTGGGCTACTGTTCAGGCGTGTTTTAGGAGGTGTATGGGCTGCTGTTTTCGGTGGAAAGGGGCTGCTGTTTGGAGGTGTATTTTCGGTGATGTATGGAGGTTTAGGGGCTGCTATTTTCGGTTGTCGAGTGGGGGAGATGAAGAGAATTATTTAAGTTTTTCTTCTTGCTATTGCCATGAGTGGCTAGGGCTCTTGGTGTTGTGATTTTCGTGTAAGTCTTGTGTATGAGCTAGGGGAGTGCATGTCTTGGTTAAGGGTTGTTTATATAGAGAAAGGTTAGGGCTACTCCTTGTCTCACAAGGAATGGATTTTGGCATTAAAATGAGGATTTGATTTGGTATTCAACAAGGAAAGGATTAGATTGAGGGCGGACAAATCTTGGCTAGATTAGGAATACAAAATATTTAATTTGTTATGATTGATTTTAATTAGGCATGATATTTGTTAAGTTTGGTATATAATATATTTGATTTATCTTTATTAGGCATGCAATTTCTTTAATTTGTGTAAGTATTTTATTATTTTGGTAGGTGATTATTTAGATTTTATTTGTTTTAATTAATTATTTTATTTAATTACATTATCTAATTAATATTTAACTTAATATTTGATTTAATTTGGGTGTAATTAGGTAAATGGGCCTGTGGGCCTTGGTTGGGGCGTGTGGGCCTTGGTTGGTGGGTTTGGTTTGTGTGGACAAGGTGTGTGGGCTTGCGGGGGTTTTTGGTCAAGGCAAAGGGGCTTGCGAGGATTTTGGGCCGAGGTTAGGTGATTTGTGAGTGTTTTGGGCCATGAATAATTTTTAAAACGGAAAACCAACAAGTAACCCGAAGCTAAACCAGTGAACTTAATCCGAATATGAGTCAATTCTTGACTCCTCCCTTCCGACGTCCGTTTCCCGCGGTTCCCGCGACTTAAAAGGTAGTGCCTCCACTGAGACTCATCATTGGGTTTCACATGCAAAAATGCAATGCCTACAGGAAGGAATTGGGAATTTATGTTGCTTTTGGTGTTTTGACATTTAGGACATGTTAAGTTCATCTTAGAAATGATTTAGAATCATTCAAACTTGATTTGAACAATTTCGGACTAAAATGAACAAGATACCAAGTGTAAGGGCAATTCGATAAATTCACATGAATATGATTTATTGAATTTTATTTCATAATTTGATTATTGGGTAATTAAATAAATATGTTTATTCAATAAATCCGAGAAAAAGTTTTGAAATCCGAAAATTTGATTTTCCACCGTTTCCGCTGCGTTACCGAATTTAGCCCCTAAAACCCCTACAAAATGGTATCAGAACGAGTCTGATTCTAGGCCCCCTAAAATGATTAGCCTTAATTAAATCAATGTTTAATCATGTTTTCTTGACTTTATACATGCTTGTTATAATCTAATTTGATTAGATTTAGGGTGTATGACACTTAGCGGAAAATCATTAATTAATAAGGTTTTAATATAATTATGTATTTGATGCATGTTATGTGGTCCGTCTTGTCAATACGGTTTATGAATATTTCTCTGTGACTACATCCGAGACCGTGCCTCTGCTGTGAGGGTGTAGCCGATAGAGATTTATTTATACCGGATGTATATTAGATACTAGATAAATTCAAGCGAAAGCGGAATTCTGAACGTGCCCTAGCTGTCAGGATTACGTAAGTAACTTGAGTTTATTATTGACGAGTTTAAACTTGGTACGTCTCCTTGTGGGCCTGCCTTCGCAGCGACAACGAGAAACGACCAGGACCGGAAACCCAGGAGTCATTAGTGAATGATTGACAAAAGAGTTGTCTACCTGATGAATATACGTAGGCGAGACCGTGCCTCTGCTGTGAGCTGAAATATATTCACGTGATCCACTTTTCACTATTTGTATTTAATTTAATTATTAAATCTTTGTATTCTGTTTGGGGATTACAGTATTGCATGATTTAGTGGGAGGGGCATTTTTAGATTAAAAATCCATGATCTAGTTTATGCTTTTGATATTATATGAAACTGCTTAATTTCTGCTAACCATTTTTCGTGATCTATATGATAGATTTGTGATGGCGGCACCATCCATAAATCAGTTTGCGCGTATGCTTGATGCGAACACACTTAAAGGCGCTGAGAACTTCGCTGACTGGGAATTGGATTTGAGGATTGTCCTCGATTCTGAAAAGCTGGGATATGTGCTTGAGGGTCCGTTGCCCTTTCCTGTGGGTGCGGACGGTACGGAGGAGGAACGCCAAATTTATGAAACTTGGAAGGATGATGATTTAAGGGTTAAATCGTACATCCTTATTTCACTGTCTCCGAAACTCAAGAAACAATTCTATGGCATGTTAGATTCGTATAATATGATGACGCGATTGAGACAATCGTTTGAGAACCAAGAACAAGTGATTGTTCACAAAGTCGCAATGGAAGTGTTCCATGCACGTTTGGATGAGGGGCAAGATGTTAGCCCACATGTTCTTCAGATGATCGATTTGATCGATCAATTGAGGCAACATAATCTCATCTTGAATGACATTCTCGATAAGAGTGTCATTCTTGGTTCACTCCCAGCTTCATATCGCCAGTTCGTGATGTACTTCATCATGAATAGGACTGTCTGTACCTACCAAGAGCTACATAGGATGTTGCTCACGGCGGAAGAGGACCTCAAGAAGGGAGTACCGACTCGCCCTCCGAGACCTACTTCTCTCTCGCTTCTTCCCAGACATGGTCAAAGGGAAAGAAGAAGAAGGGTTTCGGTCCTTAACAACAGGCAAAGATAGCTAAGCCCAAGAGGGCTTCTGAAGACAAATGCCACCACTGCGGCAAAGTCGGGCATTGGAAAAGGAACTGTCCTGATTACATTGCCCAGCTGAGGAGAGATAAAGCTTCTACATCAGGTACATTTATTTTTCCAGTTATTGATTTATCTTTGGCTTGTGAAGCCGTTACATCCAGCTGGATTTTAGATTCTGCTTGTCCCATTCACATTTGCAATTCGTTGCAGGTGTTGAAGGAAAGTATAAGGCTGAAGCCGGAGAGATGCAGTTGCGATTCGGGAGTGGAGACTCTTTGCATGCAGTTGCAGTGGGAGTATGGGAGATCTCATTATCGAATGGGACACTTTTGTTAATATTATATCACTTTTTGTATTGGATACAGAAGGCTTTTGTATTAATATTAAGAACAGTTCTTTATATTTATATGATAGAAATAATACTCAGATCCTTTGTTGTCCAAACCAGCATGGTCATTATACATTGCAAACTTCAAAATATTTTAAATACTGGACTTAATAAACGTAGTTTACCTGTAATTAATGATACTGAACTTTGGCATATGTGGCTTGGTCACATAGGCGTTAAACGCCTTACCCAATTGGTTAGGAATGGTTTGATACCAGATATTACCATTGAATCATATCCAACTTGTGAATCATGTATTCAGGGTAAGATTACCAAAGCCTCATTCTCTGGTGTTGGACACCGCGCCACTAACTTACTGGAACTCGTACATTCCGATGTATGTGGTCCACTAAGTCACACTGCTCATAGTGGTTATTCATACTTCGGTACCTTTACCGATGATTTGTCACGGTACGGTTATGTGTATTTGATGCGACATAAATCGGAAACCTTTGAAAAGTTCAAAGAATTCCAAAATGAAGTAGAAAAACAAACTGGTCAATATATTAAATGCCTTCGATCTGATCGATGCGGCGAATATATGAGTGGTGAGTTCATGGATTATATGAAGGAGAATGGGATTCTCGCTCAATATACTCCTCCAGGTACTCCACAGAACAATGGAGTGTCTGAGAGGAGAAATCGGACTTTATTGGATATGGTCCGATCAATGTTGAGTTTCACAGATTTGCCCTATTATTTATGGGGCTACTCTCTTTTAACAGCTGCACATCTTTTGAACAAGATTCCTTCAAAAGCTGTTCCTACGACTCCGTATCAGATATGGTTCGGTAGGAGACCAAATCTTAATTATATTAAGATTTGGGGTTGTCATGCCTATGTCAGGGTGACTCAGCAAGATAAGTTTTCGCCTCAAGGGCAAAAGTTTAGGTTTGTCGGATATCCTTCGAATACGAGGGGATATCTGTTCTATGATACCGAGCATCGAAATGTGTTCGTATCTCGCTTCGCAAAATTGCTAGAAGTAGAATTTTTGTCAGAAGGTGGTAATCATAGACAGGTTGAGCTTGATGAAGTCCAACCTGAAAACAACGAACCAACGGAGGAACCTGAAGTTCAAGTAGATTAAGGACCAAAACACACACACTCCGTAGGTCGGAAAGGGTATCTAGACCTCCTGAACGCTTGTATTTGATACAAGAAAAGAGTCTGGATGTTCTCTTAGTTGAAGAGACATATCCTTTCACCTATAGAGAATCGATGTTGGACATCGACTCCGTGAAATGGCAAAGTGCCATGAAATCCGAGTTAGACTCAATGCATGAGAATCAAGTTTGGGACTTGGTTCTGCTTCCCAAAGGAATTGTTCCTATCAGTTGTAAATGGGTTTACAAGAGGAAGCGCGGGCCTGACGGTAAGGTTGAAACTTACAAGGCCCGACTGGTTGCAAAAGGGTACACGCAGCGACCTGGCGTCGACTACGATGAAACTTTTTCACCAGTAGTAATGCTTAAGTCTATTTGGATTTTCTTTCTATAGCTGCGTATCATGACTACGAGATTTGACAAATGGATGTCAAAACGGCTTTTCTAAATGGATTTCTTGATGAAGAAATCTATATGGAACAGCCGGAAGGTTTTGCGTCCAGTGAAAACTCGGGCATGGTATGTAAGCTTAAGAAGTCCATTTATGGACTTAAACAAGCTTCACGAAGTTGGAATCTTCGATTCAACGAGATTATTAGATCGTCTGGTTTTCTCAAGAATTCGGAAGAATCCTGTGTGTATTAGAAGGCCAGTGGGAGCATGGTCGTATTTTTAGTCCTATATGTTGATGACATCCTAATCATTGGGAATGATTTAGGTATGTTACAAGGCGTAAAAGCGTACCTCTGTAAGAATTTCTCCATGAAGGACCTGGGAGAAGCTTCCTATGTTTTAGGGATAAAACTCTATAGAGATAGACAAAGGAGGCTGATTGGGTTATCCCAATCAACGTACATAGATAAGATCTTGGAACGGTATAATTTTGGTAACTGTAAGACAGCAAACATACCGTTCAGACATGGGATTCATCTTTCTAAGAAGATGAGTCCACAAACAGAACATGAGAAGGTTAGAATGTCTAACCAACCTTATGCTTCGTGTTTGGGTAGCATAATGTATGCCATGTTATGTACGAGGCCTGATATCAGTTTCGCTGTTAGTGTAACAAGTCGATATCAGTCCAATCCAGGTAATGACCATTGGATGGCCATTAAACATAACCTCAAGTATCTTAAAGGTACTAAGGATAAGTTAATAATTTATGGAGGAAACGAACTGCAAGTTAACGGGTATATGGATTCTGATTTCCAATCGGATCCCGATGATAGAATGTCTACATCTGGATTCGTATTTACCCTTAACGGAGGTGCAGTTTGTTGGAAGAGTTCCAAACAGGGATCAACAGTAGATTCCACCACTGAGGCGGAATATATTCTAGCTTCTGAAGCTGAAAAAGAGATTGTGTGGATAAAGAACTTTATCACAGAATTGGGAGTTGTCCCAAGTATCGAGAATACGATTCCATTATACTGTGATAATACTGGAGCCATTGCGCAAGCAAAGGAACCGAGGGCGCATCAGAAGTCGAAGCATGTGGAACGCAAGTACCACATCATTCGAGAGATTGTGTCGCGAGGGGATATTGTCGTGTGCAAGGTACCGAGTGAAGATAATTTAGCAGACCCGCTGACGAAGGCCATAACTACGAAGCTGTTTGATAAACACGTGGAGTCGATGGGTATTAAATACAATCGTTATTGGCACTAGAGCAAGTGGGAGATTTTGTTGGGGTTGGTGCTCACAGCGCCAATTCCCGGTTGTATTTCTTTATGAATACTTTTGTAAAACATTATTATTTTGAATAATATATGCAGTTTCTATAATATAATGTATCTTTAAATATGGTAAAGACGTAATGACCTTAGAATGACTAGTCATGGTACAGTTGCAAAAGCGTCGCAACTGACATTGATTTGTATCATGACGTTGTCATTCTCAGACAGTTCCTGGTCAAGGTTTACACTACTTGGTCAGTAAAGTAAACCCGTTGAGACCGATACATGTCGTATACTGGAATATATGATTCCAATGGTTTCTCAATGAACCATAAGTCTTAGAGACTAGTATAGACGTGTGGGTGTTTATAGCGGATAACCACTGAACGACTCACCGAAGATTCTTAATGGATTGTACACCAACATCAATAAGAATCTTCTCGGGTTGAGTAGCACTTGTGATTCTTAGACTTGAGATGCCATTGTGGGCACATGAGACATCTTCTACACTTAGATGGCAGTCACTTCACCGATCTATTTAGATCAGACCTCCGCTTGTTCGTTGGGTGTAGATAGATCCTCTGGGTGTCCTATGTGTGTCAAGATAGCATCCGTCAGTTCTATGTATCAGAGCATAGGTAGTCCACATGATTAGCAATCAGATAAAACCATGGGCCCGTGGTACAGTTTAGAAACTAGTTCTAAACATTCTTTTTGAATTGCCAATAGAATAGTCCACTGGATAATCCCCATAGAGATTTGACGTTTACATCTATGTCTCTGGGATATATCCGGATACTTGTGACGGAGGAATTATACATTTGCCATGACCTCGAACTGTATGATTCAGCGAGTTTATCCGTGATCGTCATAATTTACGGGTGGATAAATTATGGACACGAAATTGAATTTCGTGACGGATATGTCTGAATCTAGAGAGTCTCAATAATGAAATATACTCGTAGAGCACTAGAGCAACACTTATAAATAATGTTGATTATTTATAAAGTCGTTTAAAGGTTAAACGCAAAAATACATGCTTATGGACCCAATGGTCATTTCCTTAATTATTGTGTATTTACATCTAATACTTGATTAATTTAAATACAATTAATTAATAGTCAAATTGAGATATTTGACTAATATCATAAATGTTTATATGTATTTAATATTTAATGTAAATATAATACATATATTTAATATATTTGTATTTAATTAATTAATTAATTATTTAATTGTTAAATGATTAAATTTATTAAAATATAAATATCTTAAGATTTAGATATTTAATTAAATGGCTAAGTTTCCTTTGTTGACTTATTAAAATATCTATAAAGTGTTTATTAATATTTAAACAAGTTGATCAAATTAAAAACCAAATGAAATTGAAATTAATTTTTTGTTGCCTTACCATTTTCGGCCAGGCCATTTCTTGACAAGTATAATTGTTTTCATTTCATTTTGGTAAATTACCTAATACACTTTACAAACTCCATTAAAAAGAAACAAAAGAAGCTTGTGAGAAGAAGAAGAAAAACAAAGAGAAAATCAAAGAAAGCTTAAGATTTAGTAAGTTTCTTCAACCTACTATTAGAAGGGAAAATGTTCCTTAATCTAGGCTACATCTTGTGATATTCTCATGTTATTCTTTTCTTTATTCTTTGTGTTTTTGATGAATGGAAGTTTGGTGAAAGTGTTGAGCATGTATGATGATGGAAGCTTGTGACTAGTGTAGTTATAAGTGTTCTTTTATGGTTTTGGAAACTTTTTGCTAATCTAGAGTTGTTGACCCACTCTTAAATGACCTAGATTTGATCTATAGTTATTTCACTGTGTTGAGACTTTAATTGGATGGAAGAATGATGATTAAAGTAATTGATTTAACCAACTTGGTCTAATTTGTCCAATTTGAAGAAATTGAAAAATTAGGGTTTAATACCTTATCCAAATTTGGGGATTTTCATTTATGTTGTGTATAAGGATGTGTATATGATGCATATAAATTTTCATGTTGATTGGATTTCATTTGGATGTGTCTTGAAGCATGGAAGTGCAAAATGCACAATAATGAACCCTTGTGAGGCTCTCGGCCAAATGGAAGGAATTGGGAATTTATGTTGCCTTTGGTGTTTTGACATTTAGGACATGTTAAGTTCATCTTAGAAATTATTTTGAATCATCCAAAATTGATTTAAACAATTTCGGACTAAAATGAACAAGATACCAAGTGTTAGGGCAATTCGGTAAATTCACATGAATATGATTTATTGAATTTTATTTCATAATTTGATTATTGGATAATTAAATAAATATGTTTATTTAATGAATCCGAGAAAAAGTTTTGAAATCAGAAAATTTGATTTTCCACCGTTTCCGCTGCGTTACCGGATTTAGCCCCTAAAACCCCTACAAAATGGTATCAGAACGAGTCTGATTCTAGGCCCCCTAAAATGATTAGCCTTAATTAAATCAATGTTTAATCATGTTTTCTTGACTTTAAACATGCTTGTTATAATCTAATTTGATTAGATTTAGGGTGTATGACACTTAACGGAAAATCCCTAATTAATAAGGTTTTAATATAATTATGTATTTGATGCATGTTATGTGGTCCGTCTTGTCAATACGATTTATGAATATTTCTCCGCGACTATATCCGAGACCGTGCCTCTGCTGTGAGGGTGTTGCCGATAGAGATTTATTTATACCGGATGTATATTAGATACTAGATAAATTCAAGCGAAAGCGGAATTCTGAACGTGCCCTAGCTGTCAGGATTACGTAAGTAACTTGAGTTTATCATTGACGAGTTTAACCTTGGTATGTCTCCTTGTGGGCCTGCCTTCGCAGCGACAACGAGAAACGACCAGGACTGGAAACCCAGGAGTCATTAGTGAATGATTGACAAAAGAGTTGTCTAACTGATGAATATACGTAGGCGAGACCGTGCCTCTGCTGTGAGCTGAAATATATTCACGTGATCCACTTTTCACTATTTGTATTTAATTTAATTATTAAATCTTTGTATTCTGTTTAGGGATTACAGTATTGCATGATTTAGTGGGAGGGGCATTTTTAGATCAAAAATCCATGATCTAGTTTATGCTTTTGATATTATATGAAACTGCTTAATTTCTGCTAACCGTTTTTCGTGATCTACATGATAGATTTGCGATGGCGGCACCATCCATAAATCAGTTTGCGCGTATGCTTGATGCAAACAAACTTAAAGGCGCTGAGAACTTCGCTGACTGGGAATTGGATTTGAGGATTGTCCTCGATTCCGAAAAGCTGGGATATGTTCTTAAGGGTCCGTTGCCCATTGATGTGGGTGCGGACGCTACGGAGGAGGAACGCCAAATTTATGAAACTTGGAAGGATGATGATTTAAGGGTTAAATCGTACATCCTTAGTTCACTGTCTCCGAAACTCAAGAAACAATACTATGGCATGTTAGATTCGTATAGTATGATGACGCGATTGAGACAATCGTTTGAGAACCAAGAACAAGTGATTGTTCACAAAGTCGCAATGGAACTGTTCCATGCGCGTTTGGATGAGGGGCAAGATGTTAGCCCACATGTTCTTCAGATGATCGATTTGATCGATCAATTGAGGCAACATAATCTCATCTTGAATGACATTCTCGGTAGGAGTGTCATTCTTGGATCACTCCCAGCTTCATATCGCCAATTCGTGATGTACTTCAACATGAATGGGACTGTCTGTACCTACCAAGAACTACATAGGATGTTGCTCACGGCGGAAGAGGACCTCCAGAAGGGAGTACCGACTCGCCCTCCGAGACCTACTTCTCTCTCGCTTCTTCCCAGACATGATCAACGGGGAAAGAAGAAGAAAGGGAAGAAGAAGAAAGGTTTCGGTCCTTAACAACAGGCAAAGATAGCTAAGCCCAAGAGGGCTTCTGAAGACAAATGCCACCACTGCGGCAAAGTCGGGCATTGGAAAAGGAACTGTCATGATTACATCGCCCAGCTGAAGAGAGATAGAGCATCTACATCAGGTACATTTATTTTTCCAGTTATTGATTTATCTTTGGCTTGTGAAGCTGTTACATCCAGCTGGATTTTAGATTCTGCTTGTCCCATTCACATTTGCAATTCGTTGCAGGTGTTGAAGGAAAGTAGAAGGCTGAAGCCCGGAGAGATGTAGTTACGATTCGGGAGTGGAGACTCTTTGGATGCAGTTGCAGTGGGAGTATGCGAGATCTCATTACCAAATGGGACATTTTGTTAAATGAATGCCATTTTGTACCAGGATGTGTAGCTAATATTATATCACTTTTTGTATTGGATACAGAAGGCTTTTGTATTAATATTAAGAACAGTTTTTTATATTTATATGATAGAAATAATATTCAGATCCTTTGTTGTCCAAACCAGCATGGTCATTATATATTGCAAACTTCAAAATATATTTTAAATACTGGAGTTAATAAACGTAGTTTACCTGTAATTAATTATACTGAACTTTGGCATATGCGGCTTGGTCACATAGGCGTTAAACGCTTTACCCAATTGGTTAGGAATGGTTTGATACCAGATCTTACCATTGAATCCTATCCAACTTGTGAATCCTGTATTCAGGGTAAGATGAACAAAGCACCATTCTCTGGTGTTGGACACCGCGCCACTAACTTACTGGAACTCGTACATTCTGATGTATGTGGTCCATTAAGTCACACTGCTCATAGTGGTTATTCATACTTCGTTACCTTTACCGATTATTTGTCATGGTACTGTTATGTGTATTTGATGCGACATAAATCGAAAACCTTTGAAAAGTTCAAAGAATTCTGAAATGAAGTAGAAAAACAAACTGGTCAATATATTAAATGCCTTCGATCTAATCGAGGCGGCGAATATATGAGTGGTGAGTTCATGGATTATATGAAGGAGAATGAGATTCTCACTCAATATACTCCTCCAGGTACTCCACAGAACAATGGAGTGTCTGATAGGAGAAATCGGACTTTATTGGATATGGTCCGATCAATGTTGAGTTTCACAGATTTGCCCTATTATTTATGGGGCTACTCTCTTTTAACAACTGCACATCTTTTGAACAAGATTCCTTCAAAAGCTGTTCCTACGACTCCGTATCAGATATGGTTCGGTATGAGACCAAACCTTAATTATATTAAGGTTTGGGGTTGTCCTGCCTATGTCAGGGTGACTCAGCAAGATAAGTTATCGCCTCGAGGGCAAAAGTTTAGGTTTGTCGGATATCCTTCGAATACGAGGGGATATCTGTTCTATGATACCGAGCATCAAAATGTGTTCGTAGTTCGCTTCGCAAAATTGCTAGAAGTAGAATTTTTGTCAGAAGGTGGTAATCATAGACAGGTTGAGCTTGATGAAGTCCAACCTGAAAACAATGAACCAACGGAGGAAACTGAAGTTCAAGTAGATTAAGGACCTTCAAAACACACACTCTGTAGGTCGGAAAGGGTATCTAGACCTCCTGAACGCTTGTATTTGATACAAGAAAAGAGTCGAATTGGCGTCAAATACTCTTGTCGACGCTAAATGTTTGACATTTAACGTCGATTTTAGATAATTTGACGCTAAATGTAAAAATTAAATTTCCCCTAAAAATCACCGTGATTTTTTAATTAGCCGTCAATGTTTTAGCGTCGAAAAATTCAACGCTAAAAGCAAATTATTTCGACGGTAAATGTCCCTTAAATCCCTAAAACCAGTTTCACCTTCTTTCTCGACTCTCTACTGAAATCACAAAGCAAATTATCATTTCTCTCAGCAATCTCCAGACGACGTATTGGTTAAAGGTAAGTTTTCAAATCAAACACTCTATAATGTGATTGATGATACATTTTAAGCTTTATGTGTATAGTTTTGATATTTTGATTAATGAGTTGGGGAAATTTATTGGGTGCATTGGAGGTGTTCGATAAAATGTTTTAGATGAATTGAAGCTTAAGGGGGAAGGGAAATTTATTGTTGTTCTTGTTCTTGAATAAGAACAGCAGCAATTGCTGTTAATCTCGACTTTAATGGGATGTGATAAATTGATGATGTGGATTTGCCACATCATGTGTATTTGAATGTAAAATGCTAGTTCCTGGAAATTATCTGTCTATTTTTCTGAAATTCCTGATATTGACCAGAGGCTGACAGAAAGAAAAGGGCTTGGTTTGTTATTGTCATTGATTATGAATTTATGAATTATAGCTCTTGTGGATTGTTATAGAGGATATTCTTTTGTTGTCGCAATTGGTTTTCAAGAACCAGACAGCTTATAACGTCGGCCTTGGCACTCGTAAGAAGTCGACGTCATCTGCACTCACTACTGTTTATTCAGAAAATGCCTCCTCTCTTCGAGACCAGTTAGCCACCACCCAAAACCGGCTAGCCACCACCGAAGACCAGCTATCCACCACCCAAGACGAGCTGCAGAAGACTAAGGACGAGCTACAACAGGTCAAGGTGGACCACAAGAATAAGTTGGAGCAGTTCGACCAGCAGATACGGGCTTTCAGGGAGATGTTGGAGGTCTCACTCGGTCAGGGGGCATTGGGCTCGAGCGCCCCCCCATCACAAAAGCAATAAATTTTATATTCATTTGTATAAACATTTTGAACAGATGGTTTTAATATAACATGTATTTTTTAAAAAAAATTTCATAATTTTGTTATTAATCAGAAACTTTTTTCAAAAAATTAAAATTTTAAAATATTAAATTAATTATTTTAGAATTAATATTTTTTAAAAAAACACATATGTAAAATATTTTCGTCGAATTATTCGACGCTAAATGTGTTTTTGGCGTCGACTATTTCGACGGTAATAGTTAAGAAATCGCCGCTGTAAGTATACAAATATTATTTTTTTAATTTACTTTAACGTCGTTTATTTTCGACGCTAAAAGTCTACTTTTTAGCGTCGAATATTTCATCGCAATACCTGACCTATACGTCAGGAACTTTTATTTCGCGTCGAAATAAATTGGACGCAAAATTAGAGTTTTTAGCGTAAGAAATTCGACGCTAAATATCATTCTCGTCCATGTTTGGGCGTCTAATTTATTGACTTAAGAAGTCCATTTATTGACTTAAACAAGCTTCACGAAGTTGGAATCTTCTATTCGACGAGATTATTAGATCGTCTGGTTTTCTCAAGAATTCTGAAGAATCCTGTGCGTATCAGAAGGCCAGTGGGAGCATGGTCGTATTTTTAGTCCTATATGTTGATGACATCCTAATCATTGGGAATGATTTAGGTATGTTACAAAGCGTCAAAGAGTACCTCTGTAAGAATTTCTCCATGAAGGACCTGGGATAAGCTTCCTATGTTTTAAGGATAAAACTTTATAGAGATAGACAAAGAAGGCTGATTGGGTTATCCCAATCAACGTACATAGATAAGATCTTAGAACGGTATAATTTTGGTAACTGTAAGACAGTAAACATACCATTCATACATGGGATTCATCTTTCAAAGAAAATGAGTCCACAAACAGAAGATGAGAAGGTTAGAATGTCTAACCAACCTTATGTTTCGTGTTTGGGTAGCATAATGTATGCCATGTTGTGTATGAGGCCTGATATCAGTTTCGTTGTTAGCGTAACTAGTGGATATCATTCCAATCCAGGTAATGACCATTGGATGGTCATTAAACATATCATCAAGTATCTTAAAGGTACTAAGGATAAGTTAATAATTTATGGAGGAAACGAACTGCAAGTTAACGGGTATACAGATTCTGATTTCCAATCGGATCCCGATGATAGAAAGTCTAAATCTGGATTCGTATTTACCCTTAACGGAGGTGCAGTTTATTGGAAGAGTTCCAAACAGGGATCAACAGCATATTCCACCACTGAGGCGGAATATATTGCAGCTTCTGAAGCTGCAAAGGAGGCTGTGTGGATAAATAACTTTGTCATAGAATTGGGAGTTGTCCCAAGTATCGAGAATGAGATTCCATTATATTGTGATAATACAGGAGCCATTGCGCAAGCAAATGAACCGAGGGCGCATCAGAAGTCGAAGCATATGGAACGCAAGTACCACATCATTCGAGAGATTGTGTAACGAGGGGATATTGTCGTGTGTAAGATACCGAGTGAAGATAATGTAGCAGACCCGCTGATGGAGGCCATACCTCCGAAGTTTTTTGATAAACACGTGGAGTCGATGGGTAGTAGATACAATCGTTATTGGCACTAGAGCAAGTGAGAGTTTTTGTTGGGGTTGGTGCTCAGAGCGCCAATTCCCGGTTGTATTTCTTTATGAATACTTCTGTAAAATGTTATTATTATGAATAATATATGCAGTTTCTATAATATAATGTATCTTTTAATATGGTAAAGACGTAATGACCTTATAATGACTAGTCATGGTACTGTTGCAAAAGCGTTGCAATTGACATTGAGTAGTATCATGACGTTGTCATTCTCAGACTGTTCCTGGTCGAGGTTTACACTACTTGGTCAGTATAGTAAACCTGTTGAGACCGGTACATGTCGTATACTGGAATATATGATTCCAACGGTTTCTCAATGAACCATAAGTCTTTGAGACTAGTATAGACGTGTATTTACAACTTACTATTAGAAGGAAAAATGTTCCTTGAGTTCTAGGCTTTATGCTATGAGTTTCTTTAGTTTTTCTATTCTTTATTCTTTGTATTTTTGATGGATGAAAGATTTGAAAAGTGTTGAGCATGTATAAGTTTCAAAAGAATGCTTATAATATGTTAATAAACACACTTTTGATGGTTTGAGAAACTTGTTGCTAATATAGAGTTGTTGACCCACTCTTAAATGACCTAGATTTGTTCTATAGTTGTTTCATTGTGGTGAGGCTTGATTGTAATGAAAGAAACATGATTGAAGTATTGGATTTTGTTAATTTGGTCTAATTTGTCCAATTTGAAGAAATTGAAAAATTAGGGTTTGAGACCACTTCCAAATTTGGGGCTTTTCATTTATATGGTGTATTTGGATGTGTATATGATACATATTAAATCTTATGTTGATTGGATTTCATTTGCATGTGTTTTGAACAATGGAAGTGCAAAATGCACTTATTCCCCCTTAGTGAGTCTCACAGCCTTGGTGGCTAAAATTGGGAATTTTTGTTGCTAATTGTATTTTGACATTTGGGATATGTTAAATTCATATTAGTAATGATTTAGAATCATTCAAAATTATTTTGAACAATTTCGGACTAAAATGAACAAAATACAAAGTATAAGGGCAATTCGGTAAATTCACATAAATTTGATTTATAGTGTTTTATTTCATAATTTGATTATTGGATAATAAAATAATAAGTTTATTTTATTAATCCGAGAAAAAATTTTGAAATCGGAAAATTTGATTTTCCACTGTTCCGCTGCATTACCGGATATCCGCAATAAAACCCCTACAAATATCACGGACTTGAATTGAGAAAGTTTAGCCTAATTCCAAAATCCATCTCATGGTTTGTAGCCTAACCAAGTTATCATTTATAGACCATTGCAAGAATTGCACTTTCCATCGACGAAGCGATATAGCACCAGTCAGATTCCAATCAGTGAGTGGACACTAACCTTTTTAATTAATTTTCATTTTGTTATTTTTATATATCATACTTATTTTACGCTTTAGGACATTAGATTATATTTTTTTTTATTACATTCATTTCATAAAAGTTTATTATGTGAGATTTATGTTGAGAAAGAAACGTTTTCAGAAAATATTTTATGTTTTTCGAGGCATAGGGAAAAACCCACATCTGTATACAACTTGATTCAGATATGGAATTGACGGACAGCATATGTGCACATGTAGAGGACTGGTGGGACGGCGATACGTAACGCCCACAGATCCTAGTTCAGGACTAGGGAAGACAGATGCCCCTAGATCCTAGTTTCAGAGCTTAGAGGGTAGCATAGATCTGCACCCCCAGTCCTAGTTCAGTGGCTTGGGGGACGGCGATACGTAATGCCCCAAGACCACTAGTTTCAGGGAAAGTAGTGGCATGCTTTGGGGGACGGCGATACGTAACGCCCCAAAGTCATGAGTTTGCATTCCTGGCCTAGTTAGGCATATGGGGGGACAGCGATACGTAACGCCCCCATACGTCAAGTTTTTCAGAGACATTTCAGTTTTCAGAGAATCGATTTCCAGAAAAATAGTTTTTCATATACAAGTTTTCAGAACTAGATTTCAAAGTGAATTTGAGTTAATCTTTACAGAAAAAGTTCAGACTACAAGATTTCTTTTTAGAAAGAAGCTCAGAGTTTTCAGACATTAAAATAGTTTTCGTATGAAGCTTTTTCGTGAATTTTTGGTTTTAAAACCAAATGTTTTATAACCGTATTTTAGTTTCTCGTTCACTCACTTAGATCGTACAACGATCTAACCCCCAATCCTAGTTTTCTAGTTGTGCAGGTGTTCTCAGAGGATGAGCTCGAACGATCTAACCCCCAATCCCAGTTTTCTATTTGTGTAGGTGTTCTCAGAGGATGAGCTCGGGAGGACGAATACTGATGCAGTCACTAAGGTATGGAGTCCACCAGTTTAAGTCAGAAAGAGTCCAGTCTGAGTTAAATAAAAGTCATGTATTATTATTTAGGTTATGTGTAGTATTGTAAAAACAAGTGCTTATAAGTATACAGTTATTAATAATGAATTTGTTTTCCATGTTGTCGAGTTTGGGCATTGGTTCCATAAATAAGATTTTGATTGAGAAAAGAGAAATAGTGTAGTTTATAATTAGAAGGGCAGAGGCTCAGGGGAATAGTATGGCACATTCCCTGCCGGTAGCATCTTCCAGATCGGGGATGTTACAAAGATGGCATCAGAGCATGGTCTAGGGAGTCAGTGACTGCAGTGGGCAGAGTGTTGAGGTCTTGTATACGTAGTATACCCGGGTAATAATATGCAAGGCACTACCTCTATAGTATTTGATCCTCAATTACGTCCTCAAGTTTCATAGACAGGTTAGTAAGCATTCCCAAGGCTACTTAAGTTGCTTCCTAATAAGTAACCCTAATTCTCACTCTATTTACAAATCATTCCTTGATTACTCAAAACTATCGATAAAGATCAGGTTAAGCCATGAAACTAGAAAATACAAATATTAAGAATAATTACATAAGGGAGAGGGAAAGAAGCTATAAGAAAGGAGGAAAAATTGTATAGATGTTTAGAAAGAAATAGATAGTAAAGTTCCAAGAATACCCACCCAGGAAAGTAGAAAGAGAAAGAAAAGTTAGAAAGAGAGGTCAAGATAGAATGTAGATATTTAAGCAATCAGAAGCAAATAGAGATAGAGGAACAGAAGCAGATAGAGATAGAGTAATAGACGCAGATAGATAAGAAAATACTAAAACCTATGGTGGTAAGAAAAATAGAACAAGCCTGAATAAGAGTAAAATACCTAGTCGACCTAAGTAAGTTTTCTTTCCTTTTGTAAGATCTCTTCTCTCCTCAGAAAATTCTTCCAAGCATATCCAACAGCTCTTGAACTCGTATATATAGTGAGTTCCCCGAATACCCAATGACAGCTATAAGGCAGAAGAAGTAAGAAAATCAAGGTTATTTGTGGAACTTCTAATGGATGTGAGATGCCATAAGGATGTAGAGATTCTAGATTCCCCAACCCACACCCGCAGGCAAATAAGATAAATGACGTCATAAATGTTGGATTTTTCTAAGGTCCCAAGATCAAATCAAGACATGAAAACATGCGTGAATACACCAATGAAGATAGCGGAATACTTACATTGATCGGTTATGTCGATTTGAAGACGAATCATGCCCAAAAACGCACTGCCTTTGTAAGCCCACTGCAGCAGCCCACTGCCTACAAAAACAGAAAATTGAGTGAAGAAATGGAGCTCCTAACTTCGTTGGATGGATCCCGTCTCATGGTCGAACCTCCCTACCACCTTCGCAAGACTTGTAAGTGTACTAGCACTTGAATTTTCACCATGAAAATCCACTCTTGCTTCCCTATTGTTCACGGGTTTTGTGATGAAAAACAGTGAGCAGTTTGCCCCATTTGGGCGTGAGAGAAGAGAGCATTTTGAGAGAGAAAAATGTGTTGTATTAAGTTATTAAAATGATTTACCAAAAATCAATTTATATTTATGCCATAATTTTCATTAAATTAATAATAAAATTATGACACATAACATGCAATGGCTTAGAGTGTCAAACACTCAAACTCCATGCAATGACATTGAGTGCAATGTACACAATATACATGCAAAGCATTAGAATGACATGTCATGTGGGCCCCACACGTTTCCAAATGAAAGTGGGCCCACGTGCACTCACGCGTTCGGGTTCGATATTTCCGAAATACCGAGCTTACGTCGTCGCGACGTTAATTCAATCGAATTTAAATAAATAATTGCGCCTGGCGAAATTATTATTTACGTCGCTAACGAATTAATTCTAAATTAACTCGTTTGCCCGAATTAAAATCTGATTTTAATTCCGCGTCGAAATCTAATTTCGTCTAATATATCGAATATATTAATACATCGATTAATTCCGAATTAATCGTTCTCTCTCTTTAGACGACATTTTATCCCGGATAAAACATCTCCATTATTAATCCTAGATTAATTTTCTCTCTCTTCTGTATAATCCCAGATTATTCAAGAGTGCGAGTTGTGCATCATCGGTGGATTATCGGGAAGCGACCCATGAGATCCCCGGATAATCTGGCAGTAAATACGGTCGTCGGAGTATCCGAATCACGTACGTACCAAGTACTACGTTCTACCGATTTACGAGACAAGGTCGACTCCTAGCAAAGCACCAAGTCTACCTAATTCTCAGGACATATCCATTAAAGAATATTTAAGATCTGTATCAAGCGTAGTATACTAATGTATTGTGCATATCGGTCCAGTATCGGATAATCACGTGCTAGGGCTGGGGCTGGATAAGTGTCTGCCTCGTCCGAAACACATATCGGATGTCTGGTAACTAGTCTCTATAATCGGATATTCATGACCTGGTCATAATATCACGATTGGATGCGCATCACTTTAAGAGCACTAATACCGTATCCTGCGTGACATCATCTCCATTATGACTGGAGTGACACTTCCGTCTTGACATCACATCCAATACACTACGATTCTCATATACCCGGCATTGGTCGTACACAGAACCGGTTACAGTCCTAGACGACCTCAACTAAAGTATATCGATTGTCGTAAGCATTAGCGATGTAAGTCTCAGGTTAAGACTATACACACCTACCTTGATTTCGGCCTCCCATAGACACATATTCATAATACCAATGGGATTCCGAGGGGTCTATCCAGAGCGAAGCTGTTTCCCGTACCATCGTGAAACACGACCTCCTATCGCACTGCATAAGTATCCAATACTTATATATATGAGAACTATGTCGTTGTGCCCTCACAACGCGCACAAGTGCAATACTAGCCTATTCCGCATTATCGATGTCCAGTCTCGATAATACTACGGCTGGGATATTTAATGATTAATCCTTCGTGGACTGATACTGTCTCATATCATCTCAATCCAGGAACTAATCATAGGGACCTCTCTTCATTTATATATCTATGGTGATCTAATCACAAATGACGAGAGTGCAATTTCCTTGTTACATAGTTAATTTGCTACAGCAACACAATGATCTGTGCAAATAGTGACGCTATGGGTCATATTATCCAACAATCTCCCACTTGGCACGTAGCGAGTCACTCAAGTGTCCTACACTCGAACTATGTAAGGTTCGCTCAAATTGCTGAGGAAAGGTTTTCGTCAGCGGATTTGTTCGATTATCGTTTGACGCGATTTATACGATCATCACATCGCCACGATATATGATCCGAACGAATCAGATGAATATAGAAGTATATATCTGGATCGTCGATGAGACCTTTAATTCTTTAGCCTTGTGCTGACGCCTAGCTCAGCTGCTAACAGAACTATATCTAATCTAATTAGATTTATTATCGACCCAAATGGCTTCTATTGCTGCCTCAGCTGCAGCAATAATCCACATTTGTTGTTTATTCGGCAACAGTTATCTTGCTTGGAAGATTTCCAGCTCACTGTCCGGACTTTATATAGTACCGTAGTATTTATTCGTTTGGAAACTGCTGCAGTGATCCCAGTCACTTCAAGTTCTCCTTCTCCATAGTAAAAGATAGCATCTTTAGTTCTCAGAGATACTAACAGATGTTCTTAACTTCAATCCAGTGACTATCACTTGGATTGACCCGATTGTGACTCCATATGCTCGAAGCGTATGAGACACCAATACAAGTACTTTTTAAATGTACATTTCCCAGAGAGTGTTTAACAACTCCAAATCTATCCCAGTAGATTTTTATTCCTTGAATAAAGGTTGTTACTCCCCATTCTAATTCGGGAATTTCTATTAAAGAATATCTATGAAGCCAAGCTTTCACCAATTGCTTTATGGGAATTTCACTGTCAGTGCGCTCTCCCACTAACCTCCTTATATACACAAGAATTATTTCGTTTTGAGTTAAATCATAAACCATTATGATTATTTCAAATGTCAGTTCCAAGAACCTTATGCTTGCTTTGATCCAAACATGGATCGAATAACCCGCAAACCTTGTTTGTCGGTTATACAAAATCGTCAGGATGTTGTAAACATCCTCCAAAAGGTTTCCTTTTCAGGAAAGCGATTTTGATTTGTAACTGACATATTTCATAAATGAAATATACAGTTATCAACAAGCATCTTCAAAATGGACTTACCATGGCAACAGGTAAAAGGTTGAACCGTTATTAACACAATGTTGATAACGATACCTTTCCGTCAAAAGCCTAGCTTTGTAAGTTGGTATGTTGTCATCCATGTATGTCTTCCTTGAAGACGTATAATGTACCATAGGCACAACGCCTTGTGGTACAACAACTAGTATCCATAATAGTCGTTATACATGGAATCCATTTCGGACTCATGGTACTTTGCCATAACAGGGAGTCGATACCTTGTATCACTTCCTCATAACGTAGTCGGATGGTACACCTCCATAAGATTGACATCTTTATGAGGTTAGATCAGAAACCCATACCCTAGGTTGTTTTCTGACTCTATCCGATCTACTAGTTTCTTCTTGTGTATTTGAAGATTAATGGTATAGTTTTATCATAGATGAACTGTTTGTGTTCCATTACGGACTTCGTGCCTAGAACAGTATCACTCACTCACGATTTTTCATCGAGTATCACTATCCTCCCACTAACCACTGCATATCGGTATTCCTCTCAGGAAAACCGCATGGTGAGCAACTTACATTGTTCTCATGTGGGATTTATAAGTACTATATTTAAGGTTTCCCTTAGGATAACTTATATTGGCACTTATCCAATTTGGGTCCTTAGTTTGGTATCATTCAAACGCTATGCTCGCATACCCAAATTATCAGGAATGAGAAACCTCGTTTCTTCCCTGTTCATATCCTATATGATATCTGTCAAACAGATTTATATGGAACCTTATTCTAAATAAGTTTTGCACTGTTAATACATATCATGTTTGAAGGAAATTGTAGCTCAGAGCGACTCGTGATAAACCTTATGATGTCCAACAAAAATTCGGTTTTAGTTCAGACACACCGTCTAACTGACGTGTCTCGGGAGGAGTCCTCACATGAAAGAACACCGTACTCTTTCATTTATATATGAAACTTACTGCTTAAGTATTTTCCATTTCGGTCTTACCGTGGCAGAATAACACTATAGCCGATCCGTTTGTTTTCTTCGTGTCGAAACTTCAAAAGTTTCCGATCTGTGTTCTTCAAAAGAAACACATAACCACAACGTGATGCTACATCCGTTAAGGTCACGAATATTCATGTTCACATCTAGCCTAGCTAGATATGGGCCCACTTAATTCACCATGAATAGGGCTAACAGATCGGTGGCACTGATACTATTACCAAGTAATAGTATTTTAGGTATTTAACCTAATAAACTAGATTCGTAGACCTTATTTGAATAGTCAAATCAGTCCTAGTACCCACTTTTAAAAGGTGTGGATATACAAGTCTTGTTTATTGTGTCCTAGACAACAATGCCACAAATAAGTCTCCATTGATCAAATCAATTTAAGCTATTTATTTGTCATTTTATATGTTTGAGATTTTATTATATTCAAAATATAAATTCTGTTATTTACATCCAATGTATTTATCTCAGTATCATCTTTATATAATGAAACACTTTAGTGTTCTAGAATATAAAGGTTTTATCCGAATCGGATTAAACACTAATATAGAGATAATGTCTCTAGTCAAACTAGTTACATTATAACATTTCCTAATTTAAGTACATACCCAAAGGGTAGTTCCTAAACTTAGGTATCTACGGTCGAAACAGCGACTTTCGTCCCGTTTCCAATGCAGAGAAATCTCGGCTTGAAGCCAGTATCCAGCTCACAGCGGATTCTGAACGTCAATCCATATATGTATTATGTACCACACTAAGTATTTAAAATCCAATTTTAATACTAGTAGTAAACATAACTTTGACAAATATTTTTAAAGTTAGAGCCTCTCCCCATCTTTAATTCCTTCGTGTCTTCCATATCCAAATGGTAGTCACTTTGGGATATGTCAATTACCTTTTCAATATTTCACAAACCTTTGGCCAAGCCTGGGTTTTAGAATATCGAAATGATATGCACCTTGTGCTACATGCCCAATTGCAAACTTTGAATTTTCTCCACTAGAATAGTCAATTAATTGCAACTTTAATACTTTTAAATCTAAAGATAGATTTATTATAAGTATATTAATTAAGCACTAAAGTCATCATCACATAAATCTTCCAAAGACTTTATGCTCTACTATTTGCTTAATAATGGGCTTAGTCATAATAAGTTATTTTATCAAATAAATTAACCTATTATTAATTCCCAATTGAAAATTAAATCATTTAAAGCATTTAATCCAATGATTATATATTTTAAATATTCAACTTTTCAATTCTTTCTTGATTTCAATAGTCCAACTATTTAATCAATTTAATAAGGTACTATTATAATGATTACAATAATCCAATTATTTAATCAACTATAATTTTAATATTGATTACTATAATCCAATTATAAAATCAACTATCATTTAATTCAATTATATTGATTACTATAATCCAATTATAAAATCAACTATATATTGAATGAGTTTGTATATAGTCCCTTATATATTTTTAAAACAACATAAAATATTAGTCCAACTAATACTTTTGATTAATGTGACGAGTAAAATATAGATGAGCGCGTTTAGCGAGTATTCGAACGAATGTTGCAAATTCAATACTTTCCTCCCACTATTTTTCGTCGAGCCTCTAACCCTCTGTCGAGTACTCGGGAAACCGTGTTTCCTAGTGGGCTAGGATCCCGTTAAATATCACACAATCTTGACTTTGGCCAACAAATTGTATGATATTAACTAGGTAGATCTCGAAGATCAATTGGATCTCATCCAACTCCTAGATCCAGTAGGTGGACATCCAAGTCCCAACATATATCTTATATATGCCTATACATCGAATGTATACCCTAACCTTTTTCCTCTGAATCAACTAGGCCTTGGCTTTGGCACAACAAACCTAGTGATCCCAGTCAAGCGCGGACCCATTGACATGGAAGCTTCGTAATCAATGTCAATGGACAAGAAGTGGTCTTGACTTTGGCCAACAAACCACAACTTGGACACGACACCGATATGGAACAAAGCCTCGTGATTAAAAACATCTTTGACGGACAAGGGCTTGACTTTGGCCAACAACCCCTGCCAATCTCGGATCTTGAGTAAGAATCACTCAATGGAAGGAAAATAAACGCTTGATATTTAACGAGGGTTTTTCGCGTGCAAATTGGCTACCAATTTAATTATCTTTGTTAAGGTCTCATCATCATACACCCTTAAACATGCATTCTAAATACATAATAAAGCGAGTATGAAAATAAATAATAATGATATGCGGATGGATACTTAACACATTGATCCTAGATCAAATCTCTCCCTTTCTCACTCAAGCTAGCACTAGTATACTTCTACCCGTTACACTACACTTCTAAAGAAACCTCATATACATAGAGGGGAATAGGTGAGAAGAGAATACAAAGAGAATAGAGGTGATAAGGCTGGACACGCAGGTCCAATTTAATCGAATAATTTAATATTTCTATTGCCCACCCGACTAATATCCATCCGATATACATTATTCATTCAACACAACCACGTATTCACACACATAAGCATGCTATCAATCAATCTAATCAAATTAATTAATCTGATAATTAAGTGATCATCCAATGTTCAAACAACGATTTGATTTTGTTCGAGTCAAACTCGTTTTTGCGAATAAGTACTTAAAGTACGAATTCATGAATTAAATTAAACTACATCATTAAATCTAATTTAACATGTATTTAATACTAATTCACTATTCAATTCCAAATTAAATATTACACTTTTATTAATAAACCTTTTACGATTTAAATTCCAAATCTAATCGTAACGCGTCTCAAAGACCGATTAACGTCCAACGTCAATTCAATTAAAGTCCAATGGGCTTTTGATTGATTTCTTAAGGCGTGGACTTTTGGTCAACTCGGGTCAAACCGATAACCAAAGTCCAATCCGGGATTTACCCCATAAGCCCATAAATCAATCTTGGCCCATTAGGCCCAATTGAACTTTAAAGGTTCATTAAGTCGCATTTGGGCTTTATGGTCAAGGTTTTGGGCCCAATTGGATCCAATCCATTTGGCCTAAACCAAACTTGATAAATCAAGCCCAATAGGCCCAATTATAACAATTCAAGCCAAATCCAATTTAAGCCTAAATAATTAAATTACACTAATCCAATTACGCAATTCAATTACCTAAAGTGCATTATATGATTAATCGACTAAATCAATATTTCCAAAGCACCAAATTAGTCCAATTAATCATGCTTAATTCATTATCATATGTCCAACACACAAATTGAAAATCAAACCCATAAACATGCTTCAATGCTCTCGGCCAAGGAAGGTATTTTGTCCGATTTGAATTTAATCCGATTAATTACACAATTGACAACGTATTAACTTCCCGAATGATTTCATACACATCCAATGTTCATAAAATCAAAATTACCAAGACATTCAATAGGGCTATACATTCGGCCAAAAGGAAATTGGGGATTTTTGTTCAATTCAAAATTCAATCAAATGACTTCAAATTAACATCATCCTATATCATTATAACTCATCCAATGAATTTAAAATGAAAAATTCCAAGAACTCCAAGACTCCTACACATTCGGCCAACATGAATAAATTGGGGAAAATTATTCCAAATCAATTTTCAATAAATTGGTCCAACCAAAATGCAATCAAACATGTTATAAGCATACTTAAACAATCAATTTATTCAAATCATGCTCAACAAACATTTTACCCAAATTTTAAGCCCTACATTTTTCATGCTTGCAACATTAGCTCTTGATGCCATTGTTGGATTTTTCTAAGGTCCCAAGATCAAATCAAGACATGAAAACATGCGTGAATACACCAATGAAGATAGCGGAATACTTACATTGATCGGTTATGTCGATTTGAAGACGAATCATGCCCAAAACGCACTGCCTTTGTAAGCCCACTGCAGCAGCCCACTGCCTACAAAAACAAAATTGAGTGAAGAAATGGAGCTCCTAGCTTCGTTGGATGGATCCCGTCTCATGGTCGAACCTCCCCCTACCACCTTCGCAAGACTTGTAAGTGTGCTAGCACTTGAATTTTCACACCATGAAAATCCACTCTTGCTTCCCTATTGTTCACGGGTTTTGTGATGAAAAACAGTGAGCAGTTTGCCCCATTTGGGCGTGAGAGAAGAGAGCATTTTGAGAGAGAAAAATGTGTTGTATAAGTTATTTGATTTAAAATGATTTAATATCAAATTTTATTATTTATGAATAATATTTTTAATTAATTAATATAAAATTATGACACATAACATGCAATGGCTTAGAGTGTCAAACACTCAAACTCCATGCAATGACATTGAGTGCAATGTACACAATCTACATGCAAAGCATTAGAATGACATGTGTCATGTGGGCCCCACACGTTTCCAAATGAAAGTGGGCCCACGTGCACTCACGCGTTCGGTTCGATATTTCCGAAATACCGAGCTTACGTCGCGACGTTAATTCAATCGAATTTAAATAAATAATTGCGCCTGGCGAAATTATTATTTACGTCGCTAACGAATTAATTCTAAATTAACTCGTTTGCCCGAATTAAAATCTGATTTTAATTCCGCGTCGAAATCTAATTTCGTCTAATTATATCGAATATATTAATACATCGATTAATTCCGAATTAATCGTTCTCTCTCTTTAGACGACATTTTATCCCGGATAAAACATCTCCATTATTAATCCTAGATTAATTTTCTCTCTCTTCTGTATAATCCCAGATTATTCAAGAGTGCGAGTTGTGCATCATCGGTGGATTATCGGGAAGCGACCCATGAGATCCCCGGATAATCTGGCAGTAAATACGGTCGTCGGAGTATCCGAATCACGTACGTACCAAGTACTACGTTCTACTCTACCGATTTACGAGACAAGGTCGACTCCTAGCAAAGCACCAAGTCTACCAATTCTCCGGACATATCCATTAAAGAATATTTAAGATCTGTATCAAGCGAAGTATACTAATGTATTGTGCATATCGGTCCAGTATCGGATAATCACGTGCTAGGGCTGGGGCTGGATAAGTGTCTGCCCCGTCCGAAACACATATCGGATGTCTGGTAACTAGTCTCTATAATCGGATATTCATGACCTGGTCATAATATCACGATTGGATGCGCATCACTTTAAGAGCACTAATACCGTATCCTGCGTGACATCATCTCCATTATGACTGGAGTGACACTTCCGTCTTGACATCACATCCAATACACGACGATTCTCAATATACCCGGCATTGGCGTACACAGAACCGGTTACAGTCCTAGACGACCTCAACTAAAATATCGATTGTCGTAAGCATTAGCGATGTAAGTCTCAGGTTAAGACTATACACACCTACCTTGATTTCGGCCTCCCATAGACACATATTCATAATACCAATGGGATTCCGAGGGGTCTATCCAGAGCGAAGCTGTTTCCCGTACCATCGGTGAAACACGACCTCCTATCGCACTTGCATAAGTATCCAATACTTATATATATGAGAACTATGTCGTTGTGCCCTCACAACGCGCACAAGCAATATTCCGCATTATCGATGTCCAGTCTCGATAATACTACGGCTAGGGATTTAATGATTAATCCTTCGTGGACTGATACTGTCTCATCATACTCTCATAGGAACTAATCATAGGGACTCTCATCATTATATATCTATGGTGATCTAATCACAAATGACGAGAGTGCAATTTCCTTGTTACATAGTTAATTTGCTACAGCAACACAATGATATGTGCAAATAGTGACGCTATGGGTCATATTATCCAACAATAAAATGATTAGTTGCCCTAACCAGGTATCTAATAAATAAAGCCCCGACCTACCCAGATCTTCACTCTTTCGTGATGCCAGTCAAGGAAGTTGTCCTGATGGAAGCTAGCTCATTCCTACCTTACATGAGAAATAGACTCCACCAGGACACATAGTACCAGAACAAGGATACCGAAACTCATCAAAACATAAGATGTTTGCCCTAGTCTCCACCAACACAAATATGGATGACCGTAAGACACCGATGAGAGTTTATCTTAAGAAATGAAAGACCTTAGAGGCTAGATTAGGCAAAAAAAGAATAAGGAATTTGTAAGGATGTAAATAAAAGAATTTGGTATAGTCTAAAGTGTTGGGGTTGGTGCTCAGAGCTCCAATTCCCGGTTGTATTTCTTTTGAATACTTCTGTAAAACATTATTATTATGAATAATATGCAGTTTCTATAATATAATGTATCTTTTAATATGGTAAAGACGTAATGACCTTAGAACGATTAGTCATGGTACTGTTGCAAAAGCGTCGCAACTGACATTGAGTAGTATCATGACGTTGTCATTCTCAGACAGTTCCTGGTCAAGGTTTACACTACTTGGTCAGTAAAGTAAACCCATTGAGACCGGTACATGTCGTATATTGGAATATATGATTCCAATGGTTTCTCAATGAATCATTAGTCTTGGAGACTAGATAGATGTGTGGGTGTTTTAGGGGATAAACATTTAACGACTCACCAAGATTCTTAATGGATGGTACACCAACGTCAATAAGAATCTTCTCGGGTTGAGTAGAACTTGTGATTCTTAGACTTGAGATGCCATTGTGGGCACATGAGACATCTTCTACACTTAGATGGCAGTCACGTCACCGATCTATTTAGATCGGGCCTCCGCATGTTCGTTGGGTGTAGATAGATCCTCAAGGTGTCTTATGTGTATCAAGATAGGATCTGTCAGTTCCGTGTACCAGAGCATAGGTAGTCCATATGATTAGCAATCAGATAAAACCATAGGCCTGTGGTATAGTTTAGAAGCTAGTTCTAAACATTCTTTTTGAGATTGCTAATAGAATAGTCGACTGGAATATCCCCATAGAGATTTGACGTTTACATCTATATCTCTGGGATTTATCCGGATACCTGTGACGGAGAATTATAACATTTGCCGTGACCTCGACCTGTATGATTCAGCGAGATTATCTGTGGTCGTCATAATTTACGGGTGGATAAATTATGGACACGAAATTGGATTTCGTGACGGATGTACCTGAATCTAGAGAGTCTCAATAATGAAATATACTCGTAGAGCACTAGAGCAACACATATAAATAATTTTGATTATTTATAAAGTCGTTTAAAGGTTAAACGCAAAATACATGCTAAAGGGACCCGATAGTCATTTGCTTAATTATTGTGTATTTACATTTAATACTTGATTAATTTAAATGCACATTATTTAATTGTCAAATTGAGATATTTGACTAATATCCTAAATGAATATATATATTTGATATTTAATGTAAATATTATACATATATTTAATAATTTGTATTTATTATTTATTATTTATTTAATTGTTAAATGATTAAATTAATTAAAATATAAATATCTTAACATTTGGATATTTGTTTTAAATGACTTAGTTGCCTTTGTTGACTTTATTAAAATATCTTTAAAGGTGTTTTTAGATATTTAATCACTTGACCAAATGAAATGTCAAATGAAATGAAATTATTTTTGTTGTATATGTTTATTGATTTTCGGCCAAGGGTTATTTTTCAAAAGTATATATTGTTTTCATTTCATTTACATTTGTAACCTAATACACTTTGACATAAACTCCATTAAAAGAAACAAAGAAAGCTTGAGAGGAAGAAAGGTTAAAACAAAGAAAAAAGCTTGGATTTTAGTAAGTTTCTTCAACATACTATTAGAAAGGAAATGTTCCTTAGGATCTAGGCTACATCTTGTGATGTTCTTATGTTATTCTTTTCTTTATTCTTTGTGTTTGGTGATGGAATTTTTGTTGAAAGTGTTAAGCATGTATGATGATGGAAGCTTGTGACTATTGTAGTTATAAGTATTCTTTTATGGTTTTGGAACCTTGTTGCTAATCTAGAGTTGTTGACCCACACTTAGATGACCTAGATTTGATCTCGAGTTGTTTCATTGTGTTGAGACTTTGATTGGATGGAAGAATGATGATTAAAGTAATTGATTTAACCATTTGGTCTATTTTGTCCAATTTGAAGAAATTGAAAAATTAGGGTTCATGACCACTTCCAAATTTGGGGCTTTTCATTTATGTTGTGTATAAGGATGTTTATATGATGCATATAAAGTTTCATGTTGATTGGATTACATCATGATGTGTTTTGAAGCATGAAATGACAGTGCACAATTGGGCACCCTTGTGTGCTCTCGGCCAAGGAGTGGAAAATTGGGGATTTTGTTGTTTTTTTGGTGTTTTGATGTTTTGAACATGCTAAGTTCATCTTAGAAATGATTTAGAATCATTCAAAATTGATTTGATCAATTTCGGATTAAAATGAACAAAATACCAAGTGTAAGGGAAATTCGGTAAATTCAATTAAATATGATTTATTGAATTTTATTTTCATAATTTGATTATTGGAATATTAAATAAATATGTTTATGTAATTAATCCGAGAAAAAGTTTTGAAATCGAAAAATTTGATTTTCCACCGCTTCCGCTGCGTTACCTTACCGGATTTAGCCCATAAATCCCTACAAAATGGTATCAGAGCGAGTCTGATTCTAGGCCCCCTAAAATGATTAGCCTTTATTAAATCAATGTTTAATCATGTTTTCTTGACTTTATATGCTTATTAGAATCTAATTTGATTAGATTTAGGGTGTATGACACTTAGCGGAAAATCCTGATTAATAAGGTTTTAATGTAATTATGTATTTGATGCATGTTATGTGGTCCGTCTTGTCAATACGGTTTATGAATACTTCTCTGTGACTACATCCGAGACCGTGCCTCTGCTGTGAGGGTGTAGCCGATAGAGATTTATTTATACCGGATGTATATCATATACTAGATAAATTCAAGCGAAAGCGGAATTCTGAACGTGCCCTAGCTGTCAGGATTACGTAAGTAACTTGAGTTTATCATTGACGAGTTTAACCTTGGTACGTCTCCTTGTGGGCCTGCCTTCGCAGCGACAACGAGAAACGACCAGGACCGGAAACCAAGGAGTCATTAGTGAATGATTGACAAATGAGTTGTCTACCTGATGAATATACGTAGGCGAGACCGTGCCTCTGCTGTGAGCTGAAATATATTCAAGGGATCCACTTTTCACTATTTGTATTTAATTTAATTATTAAATCTTTGTATTCTGTTTGGGGATTACAGTATTGCATGATTTAGTGGGAGTGGCATTTTTAGATTAAAAATCCATGATCTAATTTATGCTTATGATATTATATGAAACTGCTTAATTTCTGCTAACCATTTTTCGTGATCTATATGATAGATTGGCGATGGCAGCACAATCCACAAATCAGTTTGCGCGTATGCTTAATGCGAACAAACTGAAAGGCGCTGAGAACTTCGCCAATTGGGAATTGGATTTGAGGATTGTCCTTGATTCCGAAAAGCTGGGATATGTTCTTGAGGGTCTGTTGCCCCTTGCTGTGGGTGCGGACGCTTCGGAGGAGGAACGCCAAGTTTTTGAAACTTGAAAGGAGGATGATTTAAGGGTTCAATCATACATCTTTAGTTCAGTGTCTCCGAAACTCAAGAAACAATAATATGGTATACTGGATTCGTATAGTATGATGACGCGATTGAGACAATCGTTTGAGAACCAAGAACAAGTGATTGTTCACAAAGTCGCAATGGAACTGTTCCATGCGCGTCTGGATGAGGGGCAAGATGTTAGCCCACATGTTCTTCAGATGATCGATTTGATCGATCAATTGAGGCAACATAATCTCATCTTGAATGACATTCTCGGTAGGAGTGTCATTCTTGGTTCACTTCTAGCTTCATATCGCCAGTTCGTGATGTACTTCAACATGAATGGGACTGTATGTACCTACCAAGAGCTACATAGGATATTGCTCACGGCAGAAGATGACCTTAAGAAGGGAGTACCAACTCGCCCCCTGAGATCTACTTCTCTCTCTGCTTCTTCCCAGACCTAGTCAAAGGGAAAGAAGAAGAAAGGGAAGAAGAAGAAGACTTTTGGTCCTCAACCACAGGCAAATATTGCTAAGCCCAAGAGGGCTTCTGAAGACAAATACCACCACTGCGGCAAAGTCGGGCACTTGAAAAGGAACTGTCCTGATTACATCACCCAGCTGAGGAGAGATAGAGCATCTACATCAGGTACATTTATTTTTCCAGTTATTGATATATCTTTGGCTTGTGAAGCCGTTACATCCAACTGGATTTTAGATTCTGCTTGTCCCATTCACATTTGCAATTCGTTGGAGGTGCTAAAGGAAAGTAGGAGGCTGAAGACTGGAGAGATGCAGTTGCGATTCGGGAGTGGAGACTCTTTGGATGCAGTTGTAGTGGGAGTATGCGAGATCTCATTGCCGAATGGGACACTTTTGTTAAATGAATGCCATTTTGTACCAGGATGTGTAGCTAATATTATATCACTTTTTGTATTGGATACAGAAGGCTTTTGTATTAATATTAAGAACAATTCTTTATATTTATATGATAGAAATAATATTCAGATCCTTAGTTGTCCAAACTAGCATGGTCATTATACATTGCAAACTTCAAAAGATATATTAAATACTGGAGTTAATAAACGTAGTTTACCTGTAATTAATGATACTGAACTTTGGCATATGCGGCTTGGTCACATTGGTGTTAAACGCCTTACCCAATTGGTTAGGAATGGTTTGATACCAGATCTTACCATTGAATCATATCCAACTTGTGAATCCTGTATTCATGGTAAGATGACCAAAGCCCCATTTTCTGGTGTTGGACACCACGCCACTAACTTACTGGAACTCGTACATTCTGATGTATGTGGTCCACTAAGTCAGACTGCTCACAGTGGTTATTCGTAATTCGTTACCTTTACCGATGATCTGTCACGGTACGGTTATATCTATTTGATGCGACATAAATCGAAAACCTTTGAAAAGTTCAAAGTGTTTCGAAATGAAGTAGAAAAACAAACTTGTCAGTATATTAAATATCTTCGATCCAATCGAGGCGGCGAATATATGAGTGGTGAGTTCATGGATTATATGAAGGAGAATGGGATTCTCGCTCAATATACTCCTCTAGGTACTCCACAGTACAATGGAGTGTCTGAGAGGAGAAATCAGACTTTATTGGATATGGTCCGATCAATGTTGAGTTTCACATATTTGCCCTATTTCTTTTGGGGCTACTCTCTTTTAACAGCTGCACAACTTTTGAACAAGATTCCTTCAAAAGCTGTTCCTACGACTCCGTATCAGATATGGTTCGGTAGGAGACCAAATCTTAATTATATTAAGGTTTGGGGTTGTCCTGCCTATGTCAGGGTGACTCAGCAAGATAAGCTTTCGCCTTAAGGGCAAAAGTTTAGGTTGTTTGGATATCCTTCGAATACGAGGGGATATCTGTTCTATGATACCGAGCATCGAAATTTGTTCGTAGCTTGCTTCGCAAAATTTCTAGAAGTAGAATTTTTGTCAGAAGGTGGTAATCATAGACAGGTTGAGCTTGATGAAGTCCAACCTGAAAACAACGAACCAACGGAGGAACCTGAAGTTCAAGTAGATGAAGGACCTTCAACACACACACTGCGTAGGTCAGAAAGGGTATCTAGACCTCCTGAACGCTTGTATTTGATACAAGAAAAGAGTCTGGATGTTCTCTTAGTTGAAGAGACAGATCCTTTCACCTATAGAGAATCGATGTTGGACATCGACTCCGTGAAATGGCAAAGTGCCATGAAATCCGAGATAGACTCAATGCATGAGAATCAAGTTTGGGACTTGGTTCCGCTTCCCGAAGGAATTGTTCCTATTGGTTGTAAATGGGTTTACAAGAGGAAGCGCGGGCCTGACGGTAAGGTTGAAACTTACAAGGCCCGACTGGTAGCAAAAGGTTACACGCAGCAACCTGGCGTCGACTATGATGAAACTTTTTCGCCAGTAGTAATGCTAAAGTCTATTTGGATTTTGGTTTCTATAGCTGCGTATCATGACTACGAGATTTGGCAAATGGATGTCAAAACGGCTTTTCTAAATGGATTTCTTGATGAAGAAATCTATATGGAACAGCCGGAAGGTTTTGCGTCCAGTGAAAACAAGCTTCACGAAGTTGGAATCTTCGATTCGACGAGATTATTAGATCGTCTGGTTTTTTCAAGAATTCAAAAGAATCTTGTGTGTATCAGAAGGCCAGTGGGAGCATGGTCGTATTTTTAGTCCTATATGTTGATGACATCCTAATCATTGGGAATGATTTAGGTATGTTACAAAGCGTCAAAGCGTACCTCTGTAAGAATTTCTCCATGAAGGACCTGGGAGAAGCTTCCTATGTTTTAGGGATAAAACTCTATAGAGATAGACAAAGGAGGCTGATTGGGTTATCCCAATCAACGTACATAGATAAGATCTTGGAACGGTATAGTTTTGGTAACTGTAAGACAGCAAACATACCGTTCAGACATGGGATTCATCTTTCCAAGAAGATGTGTCCACAAACAGAAGATGAGAAGGTTAGAATGTCTAACCAACCTTATGCTTCGTGTTTGGGTAGCATAATGTATGCCATGTTATGCACGAGGCCTGATATCAGTTTCGCTGTTAGCGTAACTAGTCGGTATCAGTACAATCCAGGTAATGACCATTGGATGGCCATTAAACATATCCTCAAGTATCTTAAATGTACTAAGGATAAGTTAATAATTTATGGAGGAAACGAACTGCAAGTTAATGGGTATACGGATTCTGATTTCCAATCGGATCCTGATGATAGAAAGTCTACATCTGGATTCGTATTTACCCTTAACGGAGGTGCAGTTTGTTGGAAGAGTTCCAAACAGGGATCGACAACAGATTCCACCACTGAGGCAGAATATATTACAGCTTCTGAAGCTGCAAAAGAGGCTGTGTGGATAAAGAACTTTATCACAGAATTGGGAGTTGTCCCAAGTTTTGAGAATGCGATTCCGTTATATTGTGATAATACTGGAGCCATTGCGCAAGCGAAGGAACAGAGGGCGCATCAGAAGTCGAAGCATGTGGAACGCAAGTACCACATCATTCGAGAGATTGTGTCGCGAGGGGATATTGTCGTGTGCAAGGTACCGAGTGAGATAATGTAGCAGACCCGCTGACGAAGGCCATACCTCCGAAGCTATTTGATAAACACGTGGAGTCGATGGGTATTAGATACAATCGATATTGGCACTAGAGCAAGTGGGAGATTTTGTTGGGGTTGGTGCTCAGAGCACCAATCCGTTTGTTTTTCTTTTGAATACTTCTGTAAAACATTATTATTATGAATATTATATGCAGTTTCTATATATAATGTATCTTTTAATATGGTAAAGACGTAATGACCTTAGAATGATTAGTCATGGTACTGTTGCAAAAGCGTCGCAACTGACATTTAGTAGTATCATGACGTAGTCATTCTCAGACAGTTCCTGGTCAAGGTTTACACTACTTGGTCAGTAAAGTAAACCCGTTGAGACCGGTACATGTCGTATATGGAATATATGATTCCAATGGTTTCTCAATGAACCATTAGTCTTGGAGACTAGTATAGACGTGTGGGTGTTTATAGCGGATAAACACTGAACGACTCACCGAAGATTCTTAATGGATGGTACACCAACGTCAATAAGAATCTTCTCGGGTTGAGTAGCACTTGTGATTCTTAGACTTGAGATGCCATTGTGGGCACATGAGACATCTTCTACACTTAGATGGCAGTCACGTCACCGATCTATTAGATCAGACCTCCGCATGTTCGTTGGGTGTAGATAGATCCTCATGGTGTCCTATGTGTATCAAGATTGGATCCGTCAGTTCTGTATACCAGAGCATAGGTAGTCCATATGATTAGCAATCAGATAAAACCATGGGCCCGTGGTATAGTTTAGAAGCTAGTTCTAAACATTCTTTTTGAGATTTCTAATAGAATAGTCGACTGGATAATCCCCATAGAGATTTGACGTTTACATCTATATCTCTGGGATTTATCCGGATACCTGTGACGGAGGAATTATACATTTGTCATGACCTCGACCTGTATGATTCAGCGAGATTATCTGTGGTCGTCATAATTTACGGGTGGATAAATTATGGACACGAAATTGGATTTCGTGACGGATGTACCTGAATCTAGAGAGTCTCAATAATGAAACATACTCGTAGAGCACTAGAGCAAACCATATAAATAATTTTGATTATTTATAAAGTCGTTTAAAGGTTAAACGCAAAATACATGCTAAAGGGACCCGATAGTCATTTGCTTAATTATTGTGTATTTACATTTAATACTTGATTAATTTAAATGCACATTATTTAATTGTCAAATTGAGATATTTGACTAATATCCTAAATGAATATATATATTTGATATTTAATGTAAATATTATACATATATTTAATAAATTTGTATTTAATTAATTAATTATTTATTTAATTGTTAAATGATTAAATTAATTAAAATATAAATATCTTAACATTTGGATATTTGTTTAAAGTGACTTAGTTGCCTTTGTTGACTTTATTAAAATATCTTTAAAGGTGTTTTTAGATATTTAATCAACTTGACCAAATGAAATGTCAAATGAAATTGAAATTATTTTTGTTGTATATGTTTATTGATTTTCGGCCAAGGGCTTATTTTTCAATAAGTATATATTGTTTTCATTTCATTTACATTTGGTAACCTAATACACTTTGACATAAACTCCATTAAAAGAAACAAAGAAAGCTTGAGAGGAAGAAAGGCTAAAACAAAGAAAAGCTTGGATTTTAGTAAGTTTCGTCAACTTACTATTAGAAAGGAATATATTCCTTAGGATTTAGGCTACATCTTGTGATGTTCTTATGTTATTCTTTTCTTTATTCTTTGTGTTTTTGGTGATGGAAGTTTTTCTGAAAGTGTTGAGCATGTATGATGATGAAAGCTTGTGACTATTGTAGTTATAAGTATTCTTTAATGGTTTTGGAAATCTTGTTGCTAATCTAGAGTTGTTGACCCACTCTTAGATGACCTAGATTTGATCTTGAGTTGTTTCATTGTGTTGAGACTTTGATTGGATGGAAGAATGATGATTAAAGTAATTGATTTAACCAATTTGGTCTATTTTGTCCAATTTAAAGAAATTGAAAAATTAGGGTTCATGACCACAACAAATTTGGGGGTTTTCATTTATGTTGTGTATAAGGATGTGTATATGGTGCATATAAATTTTCATGTTGATTGGATTACATCTTGATGTGTTTTGAAGCATGAAATGACAAAGTGCACAATTTGGCACCTTGTGGTGCTCTCGGCCAAGGAATGGAAAATTGGGGATTTTGTTGTTTTTGGTGTTTTGATGTTTTGAAAATGCCAAGTTCATCTTAGAAATTATTTAGAATCATTCAAAATTGATTTGATCAATTTCGGATTAAAATGAACAAAATACCAAGTGTAAGGGCAATTCGGTAAATTCAATAAAATATGATTTATTGAATTTTATTTTCATAATTTGATTATTGGAATATTAAATAAATATGTTTATTTAATTAATCCGAGAAAAAGTTTTGAAATCGGAAAATTTGATTTTCCACCGCTTCCGCTGCGTTACCGGATTTAGCCCCTAAAACTCCTTTCATGAATAGTGACTGGATGTCAATTACAAACACATTTCGGGCTCGGGTTCGTTAATTCCAAATTAACGAATTTTCCGTTGCGACGTAATTCAATCAAATTTAATTAAATAATTATGCCTAGTAAAATTAATATCCACGTCGCTCGCGAATTAATCCTAAATTAATTTGTTCGCCCAAATTAAAATCCAATTTTAATTCCGCGTCGAAATCTAATTTCATTTATATATCGAATATATTATTTTATCGATTAATTCCAAATTAATCGTTCTCTCTCTTCTAATAGAATTTTATCCCAGATAAATTCTCGCAGTAATTAATCCTAGATTAATTATGTTCGAATCATACGTCATCGGTGAATCTTCGGGAAGCGACCCATGAGATCCTGGATATGTTGGCAGTAAATCCGGTCTTCGAACTATCAGAACATGTGAGTACCTCGTACTACGTTCTTCACTATTTACGAGACATGATTGGCTTCTAGCAAAGCACAGTGCCTACCCAATTCTCCATAAATATTCTTAAAGGAATATATAATCTATCTCAGGCGTAGTATACGTAGTATTGCGTATTGCGATCTAGTATCGGATGTCACATGCAAGGCATGGGGCTGGAATAGTGTCTGCCCCGTACGAAGCATATATCGGATCACAAGCAACTAGTCTCTTTAATTGGATAATCATGACCTTGTCATATTATCCTGATGGTTGCAACCAATTAGAGTACCAGTTTTGTATCCCTGCGTGATCATCATCTCCATACGACTGAAGTGATACTTCCATCTTGACATCACACCCAATACACTATGATTCTCAATAAACCCAGAAGAGGCGTACACAGAACCTGTTAAAGTCTTGGACGACCAAAACCAAAGCCTATTGATTGTCGCAAGTACTAGCGATGCAAGTCTCAGGTTAAGACCAAATACATCTACCTTGATGCGGATTCCCATAGACATATAGTCATTCTACCAATGGGATTCTGCGGGGTCTATCCAGAGTGAAGATGTTTCCATACCATCGGTAAACACAACCTCATATCACACTTGCATAAGTATCCAATACTTAAATATATGAGAACTATGATGTTACGCTTCCATAACACGCACAAGTGCAATACTAGTATATTCCGCATTATCGATGTCCAGTCTCGATAATACTACGACTAGGGATATTTAATGATTAAACCTTTATGGATTGATATTGTCTCATATCTTATAATCTGGAACTAATCATAAGGACTTTTATCATTTATATATTTAAGTAATCAAATTACAAAATGATAAAATACAATTTCCATTGTCACATAGTTAATTTGTACAAAAACCACAATGTCTTTTACAAATAGTGACGCTATGGGTCATAATTGTCCAACACTTTATGAACTATAAAAGTCGAGGTCATCACATATGTTTAAAAATCCCTATGTCGTAGGCTATCCGAGTTGTGATTAGGAAAAATAGAATATACCGTCAAGTTTCCAAGACGCACATCTTATGTTGAATTGTCCACGATTCTTCATAACTGATGTGATCCACCCTAGGTGATCGACTTTGGCCAAAGATTTAAGAATCGTGACTTTACTCACATAGATACATAAACCCCTTATGGTACACATACGGGCTGACGGATCCAATCTTGCTTCTCACTTGATTACTGAGTGCATCGGTCCATACCCAATGAACATCTAGAGGCCAGACCATGAAAGGTTTCTGACATACATGGCATCTAAGTCTGGAGGATCTCACACAAAATCAATGTTATCCTATAGTCAAAGGATTACATATGCTACTCGACTCGAGGAGATTCCTATTGATGGTGGTGTGTACTTCCAACTATTAGAAATCACTTGTGAGTCATTTACTATTTGCTCCAACTAATACCTACATGTCTATACGAGTTTCCAAAACTCATGGTACATCACGTTAAACCATTGGAACTCCAATTCCAATATACGACATATGCTAGTGTTCTAGGTTATAGGAATTCGACCGTATTCCAAAACTAACGACTAGGAATATTTACTTTAAGAATAATTTACACCTAGTGTTAAAACTATTCTAAGGTTGATGTCATTCTTAGCATATCTATACATCAATCTAATACGTATAATGAAAATACCATTAATGAGGTATGAAATGAAAAATGTAGTTATTTTATTAATAAATAATGAAATATACAAATCGAATTGGCACTCCAAGCACCAACTCCATCAAACTCCCACTTGCTTAGTTCCAATCTGGATGGTACCGCAGTCCCATCTCCTCCACATATTTATCGAATAACTTACAAGGTAAGGCCTTTGTAAGCGGGTCTGCTATGTTGTCTTGTCCTTGAACCTTCAAAACCACTATGTCTTTCCGTTCAATTATCTCTCTAATTATGTGGTATTTCTTTTCCACGTGTTTAGACTTGGAATGCGCCCTCGGCTCCTTAGCCTGCGCGATGGCTCCGTTATTATCACAATATAATAGGATCGAATCTGTAATACTAGGCACAACGCCAAGTTCTATGATGAAATTTATAATCCAAACTGATTCTTTAGCAGCTTCTGAAGCCGCTATAAATTCCACCTCAGTGGTGGAATCAGTTGTTGAGCCTTGCTTTGAACAACGCCAACTAATCGCACCACCGTTAAGGGTAAATATGTATCCTGATGTTGATTTTCTATCATCTGGATCTCCCTGGAAGTCGGAGTCTGTATAACCCTTAACTTGTAGCAAATCTTCTCCATATATCAGAAATTTATCCTTGGTGCCTTTAAGATATTTTATGATATGTTTCACGGTTGTCCAATGATCATTACATGGATCAGATTTATATCGGCTGGTCATACTGACGTCGAAGCTGATGTCAGGTCTAGTACATAACATAGCATACATTATACTTCCAATACATGAAGCATATGGCAAGTTAGACATCTTAACTCTATTTTTCTCAGTTTGAGGTGCTATTTTCTTCGAAAGATGTATGTCGTATCGGAAAGGTGTTAGGGATATGCCCTATACCCAACTTGTGGATGGGCTATATGTACCTGTATTTGTAATATTTTCATTAATTAATAAAATGGAAATCTTTATTATACGTGTCTTACATAACTTATATGAATCATCAACACTGTAATATAGCCCTTGGAGTAATAAGAAGATGGCTTCCACGCCTTATGAGAATTATTACTCTTAAATGTTCCTAGTCATAGTTTTGTGAATAATCTAGGCGTTCACAAAGCGGAGAGACTAGCATGATGATATGATCTGCCCTTAAGTGGGGTAGCCGATCTCATACGCTACTAGCGGAGATCTGTCCGCTTGGTGTATCACATGGATGCATGAGTTGCTTGTGTCCATCGAACTGACCGCTGAAAGTTTTCATATGGAGTGTTTATCCCATGTGTCTGTGAGAACTTTCATGTATCGATTATATGACTAGTCCTTAGACTTGAGGTCTTTACAATCGTATGTGTGGATCAAATAACTTTGACATTCTCCTTCACCGGTTCAAAAGATCCGGTCATAAGGGTATGATTGGGTCATTTGTTGAAACACATGAAGTTTGTAAAGATACAACAGAGAATCACAACTCTCTCGGATAATATTTTCTTATAAGAGTAGTATTCCAGTTCGCGGGTTGATATGTGTGATCAGTGCTTGAGACTGTGGCCACAGCGGAAGAATCATGTGAGATTCTTGGGTTAGCACGATTCATGACACTATCAACATCATACCTTTGATCATATGGGTAGACATTTTCCGTACCCTAGGTCAATAGGTAGGGATACAGTGAGCCGATGGACCGTATCATATGTAAATCGCATACAGAATGGGTATATATATATCTTTCCTTCTCATTTGGGGACCTTGGCATGTTGCTAGATGTCAACCTTGGTCATTGAAATCGAACGACCATCTGATCGGAGGATAATTTATATTCGATTAAATTATCACGATTCATTTCATGTCCAACTTGAGGGGAACCCAAAAGGTCACACACAACAAAGTCGAAATCAATGGTTAACAGTGCACAGTACAAATATAACAGATATGATTGCTGTAGGAATTGTTCATAAATGGTTCAATGTGTTTAATTATTGAACAGATCATTTATGAGGTACCATAGTGGCTTAGGGATTGGTGAATAACGATAGGGGAACTTTGGGAATTGGAATAAAAAAATTTTAAAAAATTACTATTCACGTGAATAGTAATATGAATAGTTATTTTTTTTTTTTGTTATTTGTTTTGAATTCCAATTCGGCCCAAACTCTTATTAGGGTTTTATAATCTCATTAAACCACTAAATTAAGATCCAATGGCTAAGATTAAATTAGCTTTTATCCCACATCGGATTCTTAATTAATTTTGTTGTCTTTGGAGCACTATATAAACTCAAAGAATTCTTCACAAATTTTCACACCAAAACCTTTCATATCTTGAGTTTATATAAGTGAGCAACTCTAAATTTAAGTGTAAGCCACTGATTTTGAGGATCCTTAAGTCTAATTGACTAGAGGAACCTCGAGTTATAAGTTTTGAGTTATTTTCCTAGGCTAGCACCAAGGGCAAAATACCCGTGCACTCGAGGCGTAGTCTTGCCGTTGCGTTTTGGCTTTGGTGTGTCCATCTTTGGAGGCCACACACTTGGGTGGCTCTTTGGAACGTGGAACTTTTAGATCTTTGGAGGTGTAGTCTTGGAAGTAGACCCGGCCGGCGGTTCGATTCCGGTTCGGAACCGAACCGAACCGACCGGTTTCCGGTTCCACAAGTGTGGAACCGGAACCTAAAACAGAAACCGGAACCGAACGGTTCGGTTCCGGTTCAGTTCGGTTCCGTTTAGTTTTTTTTTAAATAATTAAAATAAAAAAATGAGAGGAATCAAAGCTTAAATAAAAAAAATTTATTAATTAAAAAAAATGAGATTAAATTTATAAATAAAAAAAAAATTATTACATTGAAGAGCTTGAGCTTAAATTTTTAAAAATTTAAGTTGCCTACGTATCCTCCAAGGGTGAGAGGAATCAAAGCTCACGTAGTTCCATTACAAGTTTAAGACATATCCCCTTTGTAAATTATAATTTTACAATTATCAATCATCATTTCTTAATTTCGTCATTATGCTCGTAATATCAATGTCATCTAATATTCCTAAATAACCATAGTAAGCTTGTAAACCACCATTCAAACCTTCTAATTTAATTCTAGGATCAAAAACAGCAGCAATAAGATAAAGTAAAGGAATTTCTCTAAAATAATGCAACCATTTTACCTTCATAACAGTAATGGCTTCGAGCAAAACAAGATCATTAGGGTCGTCACTATCAACATGCTCATCGAGAGTGCCAACAATATTCAAACTCTCAAGAAGAAATAAATGTGCTGTAGGATAATAAACACCGCTAAAAACTAAAGTAGCATCATTAAAAACTCTTAAAATATCTAAAAAAATTTCACAAATATCTCATTGACTAGGATAAAGTGTGATTTTTTGAACATGTTGAGAAAAAAAACTACATAATGCATCTTTGTATTGAAATGCTTGACATAAAAGAAAATAAGTAGAATTCCAACGTGTTGGAACATCTCTAGAAAATTTAATCGGTTTAATACCATTTATTTTACAAAACTTGGTCCATTCTCTCCTAACTTGATAATATGACCAAATACAGTTAAGTGCCGTTTTAATTGGATCAAGGAAATGAGATAATAATTTTAGACCGTCTTGCACACATAAGTTTAGGACATGACATGTACAACGAATATGAAAAAATCGACCCCCTAAATTTGGTTCACATAAGGATTTTAAATCATTAATGGATGCAGTATTTGCAGATGCATTATCAAATCCAATTGTTAAAATTTTTTCTACTAAACCATATTCATCAAAAATTACCTTCATCATTCTATAAATATTATGTGCAGTATGTGGGTCATCAAAAACTCTAAATGCAATAATTTTTTTTGCATGGTAAATGATGCATCAATCCAATGACAAGTCACACCCATGTATGAGTGTGTTTGCCAATGGTCACACTCCAAATATCAGAACATATAAAAATACGACCTTTCATCTCTTTAAATATTTCATTTAAAATAATTTTACCATCTTTATATAATTTGAAAATATGACGTTTTGTTGTGTTTCGAGTCATTCTACATGCAGCAGGGTTTAAAGCATTATGCACGTAATTAGTAAAATGAAGTTTTTCACCAAAGCTTAAAGAAAGATGTGCCATACAAGTTAATTTCGCAAATTCTTCTCTATTTTTTGCATCAGAATATTTAAATAAATCAACACTACTCGTACCTCTACTAGATGATGCGTACCTGCCCATTTGAGTTTGCATCGTATCAATGCCAAGTTCAACCGGATGATGTTTTTCCATGTGCTTGATCACATTACCGTATCCACCAGAAAATTTATATTGCACCCCACAATAGTTGCAAATTGCTCGTTGTGAACCATCTTCTAGGCGTTCCAAATTAAAATGAATTTTGAAAATATCGGAGGACCGAGCCTTAACTTCTCTTCTCCGTGATTGTGCACTGACACTAGGGCCGCTCTCTTGGGTTGGCATATTTGACATTATGTTCTCGGATGAGCTTGCCATTTTTTTTTTTGGAGAAATTAGGAAGAAAAATAAGAAAATTGAATAATTGCGATGCGAATGATAACAAATTAACAACTAAATAAATTGAGATTGAGAATAAGAATATAAGATTATAAGAGAATTGTATTGAAGTAAGATTGAGAATAAGAGAATTATAGAAAATGAGAAAGTTGAGAATTTGGTGTGATGAAATTATGAAAAATGAATCCTATTTATAGAATTTTAGAATTTTTTTGATACCAAAAATGCCCCTAAATATAACCGTTTTATTACCGTTATTAGGGGTACATTAGTAATTTTTATTTTATATAATAAAAAAAATTTTAATTATTATTTTTTGTTTTGGCCCCCAACGGCTAGTAGCCGTTGGGGGCCGTAGGGTTCATGTTGGAATCCTACAGTTCCAACAGGAACCGACGGTTCCAACCGGAACCGTCCAAACCGATGGAACCGTACGGTTCCACCGGTTCGAGTTGGGGTGGAACCCCACCCCAACTCGAACCGGTCCCATTCCGGTTCGGTTTCGGAACCAGAACCGGAACCGGTTGGACCTTCCGGTTCCAACCGGTTCGGTTCCGGTTCGGAACCGGAACCGTGGCCGGGTCTACGTGGAAGAGCATGTTGAGTTCGAGAAAAGCTTGTAGATTGGAGGGAGGACTGGAGGAGTCTTCGGTTCAAGTAAGTCTTTTTCATTCTTTATTTTAATTAGAGTTCTTATGATAGTTAGCATGTTTAGGTTTATGTTCTTTGCATATTTTATCAGTTTTATGCTTAGAATATATAGTAACATGCCTAGGCTTCTAGAATAATCAAAACAAATGGGTCTTGGGAAAAGGAAAGCGGCATAATAATTTTAATTTTGTTTTGAACAGTTCTCCCTCATTTGAACTCGGGAAAGCTAACACCCTGAACTTAATTTTAGGCATAAGTTTTGCATGATTTGGTTAAGATTTTAATTGTGAAATTGCATTTAAAGTTCACGCGTCTGCAGAAAAATGTGAATAGTAAATTTATTTGAATAAAATAAAATGCAATATCATAATTAAATATTAATCAAAGTTATTTAATTCCTAAAATAATTCCAACATATTAAAACTCATATGCTTGATGATTCTATGTATGATTAGAATTGGCATGATTATTTTAGGGTGCAAGCATCTAGAGACTTTCTAAGAAATAGAGAGTGTATTGTTTATCCCTTAGCTAAGTAATTATTTCGTGATCAACTTAGAGATTTATTACCTTTAAGGCTAATAAATATAAATCACTTGTTTATAATAAAAGACATTATAAAAATACAAGTGGGTTGGGACCAAGGGGTTAATAAAACTTTTCAAACTAAAGTTAATTTAATCAAAGGTATTACTATAGTTAGATAATTATTTGGTGTCTTCCTTCACTCACTACCTTTTTATAGCCAAAAGGAAAAGTTGTGAAGACATATAGATAATCAAGCTTACCTTAAAGCATATTTAAAGTGTTGGACTAATTTGGAGGATCTATTGTTTATTCCTGTCACTAAGGCAATAAAAGCCTAAGAGATAAGGGTATTTAAGAGAGTTCGCTCCACCCTCCCTCTGGGGAATTTTCAATGGAGGAATCCATTTGACAGTTATTCACTTAGACTTGCTAAAATCCTCAATAATAATTTAAGTCTAAAATTTGCCTCCCATTGTAAAGTATAGACCCAAATGGCTTAAACCGTATTGGTAGGACTAGGCTTTACCAGACTGACCAACATCAATTTGTCCTTAAGTCATACTTTTGACAATGGTTTGACTTTTCTGAGTCATAAGACGCAGCGACCCTTAGGCGTGGTCTTATAACTTAGTGGCAAAGATTGGGTATCCACAAGGACTAGCATAAGCTATGACATGTTTGATTGCCCAACCCAATGATTAAGGAATTGTGATTTATATCATAAATTGGTTGGGAACCTACCTAATTATCGTATTTTATAACGACCGGCCCTAGTCGTAGTTATGAAATGATGATAATGGGATCCTTCCCACAAGAAATCCATCATATTGGGGTTGATGCGATTTGCTTAAAATTTTAAAACAATTGAGTGGGAGCAACTTCATAATATTAAAAGCCCATGTTATTATGAAACATTAATGAAAACATATTCCTAATTTTAACATTTTCTCTTAACATGTGGGTTAAAATATTTCACAAACATTAAAATGGAAAACAGAGTATCACTTCGTTCCATCCTTGATGAGCATAAGCTCAAAGGGGACAACTACAATGACTGGTTTAGAAACCTTAAAATTGTCTTACGATAAGAAAAGATTTTCTATGTTCTTGAAAGACCATTTCCCCCTGAACCCGTAGAAGATGATGACCAAGATACATTTGATGCTTGGAAGAAACACTTCGAAGATGATGAGCAAGCAGTTTGCATAATGCTTGGCTCTATGTCGGATGAACTTCAGAAAGCTCGCGAAGATATGGAGGCTCAAACCATCATCTTTCACTTGAAGGAGTTGTATGAAACTTCCGTTCATACCGTGAGATTCCAAGTGTCATGTGCCTTATTCCAAACAAGGTATAAGGAATGATCTGTTATTGGACATGTGCTTAAGATGATTGGCCACATTGAAAAATTGGCCAACCTCGGGGTCATCATGGATCATGAGATAGGTCACGATCTAATTTTTCAGTCATTACCAAAAGAATTCTCTAATTTTATTATGAAGTTTCATCTGTCTGATAAAGAAGCTACTTTAGCAGAATTGCACAATCTGATAAAGCAAGCAGAGAAAGACTTGAAACCGGAGCTTAAAACCTCCGTCATGCTTACGGGTAAGGACCCCAAGCCACGAGGCCCAAAGAAAAATAAGGGCAAAGCCAAGGCTCCAGATCACCTAAAGCCCAATGGTAAGGTGGAGAAGAAAAATGGAAAGGGAAAATGTTTCTTTTATGGAAAGAAGGGTCATTGGAAGAAAGACTGCAGATCCTTAAAAGCCAAGGAAGCTACGGAAGCTCAAGAAGCCCAATGCTTCAGGTATGTTGTATATGATTGAACTATATTCTCAAAACTCTGAACCTTCTACTTGAGTGCTTCACACCGGTTGTGGGACTCACTTGTGTAACAATGTGCAGGGCCTGAGAAATAGTAGGAGACTCCGTCATGGGGAGGTTGACTTACGCATGGGTAATGGAGCAAAACTGCCTGTATTATGCGTGGGGACTTATTCATTAGTTTTTCTGAATGGTTTAGTTTTAGACTTAGAAGATTGTGTTTATGTACCTTCTCTAGTAAAGAACATCATTTCAATTTCTTCTTTATGTAATAAAGGCTTTTCATGCCTAATAAGTTGTAATGAATGTTCTATTTATTTCAATGAAATAAAATATGGAGATGGTATTTTGAATAATGGTATCTATGTCTTACAAACTAACAAAGAATGTTCAACCTCTAATATATACAACGTTAACTCGAATAATCTCAATGAATCACTTCTATGGCACAGTCGCTTAGGTCATATCAATGAAACAAGATTAACTAAGCTACATAAGGATGGGTATTTCAAACCATTCAAATATAAACCTTATGGAACTTGTGAGTCTTTTTTACTTGGTAAAATGACCAAATTAACCTTCAAAGGTAAAGGATAGCGTGCAGCGGAGACATTAGAACTCATACACTCTGATGTATGCGGACCAATGTCAGTCACCGCTAGAGGTGGATTCTCCTACTTCATTACCTTTATCGATGATCATTCGCGATATGGGTATGTGTACCTTATGCGGTACAAATCTGAAGCCTTTGAGAAATTCAATGACTTCAAGGCTGAAGTAGAAAACCAGCTTAATAAAAGTATTAAGTCACAAAGGTCTGACCGAGGTGGTGAATACTAAAGCAACGAATTTCAAGATTACTTGAGAGAAAATGGCAATGTTTCCCAGTGGACTCCTTCGAGAACTCCAAGCATAATGGGGTCTCCGAAAGGAGAAATCGGACATTATTAGATATGAATTTCTATAGAATGAATTCATTCTCAAGAAATATAGTGGGAGTAGACTTGACCTCGATGAGGTATGAGAAGAACAAACTAACATAGAACTAAACCCCAGGCCTCTCAAAAGGGCAGCGACAGAACAACCACAAGGTTATGAACTCAGAAGGTCTGGTAGGGAAAGACATTAGCCTGAAAGATATGGTTTCCATATTGATGAGGAACATGATCAGGTCATTGATAATGACGATCCCACTAATTATGACGAAGCAATGCGTGACATTGATTTAGTCAAGTGGCTTGAAGCCATGAAATCTGAAATAGACTATATGTATCAGAATCAAGTCTAGGACTTGGTAGATGCACCTGAAGGGATAAAATCCATAGGCTGCAAGCGGATTTACAAGCGTAAAACTGATGCAGAAGGCAACATCCAAACCTATAAGGCTAGGTTGGTGGCGAAAGGTTATAGAAAAACCATGGAATTGACTATGACGAAACCTTCTTGCCTGTTGCAATGATAAAGTCCATTCGAATTTTACTGGCACTAGATGCACACTTTGATTATGAGATTTGGCAGATGGATGTCAAAACAGCTTTCCTTAATGGGAACCTCATAGAGGAAGTCTATATGACACAACCTGAGGGGTTTTCATCTAAGGATTATCATAATAAAGTATGCAAGCTTAAACGATCCATTTATGGACTCAAGCAAGCCTCCAGAAGTTGGAATATACGATTTGATGAGAGAATCATAGAATTTGACTTCATCAAAAATGTAGACGAGCCTTGTGTTTACAGGAAAAGTAGTGGGAGTGCTGTTGTATTTCTTGTATTATATGTCGATGATATATTAATCATCGGGAATGATATTCCCATGATGCAAGCCACCAAGCAATGGTTATCTCAGAATTTCTCCATGAAAGATTTAGGAGAAGCAGCCTACATCCTCGGCATTAAGATCTACTGTAATAGATCTAAGAGGTTGTTAAGACTTTCTCAATCTACGTAAATAGATAATGTTTTGAAAAGATTCAAAATGGAAGATTCCAAAAGAAGTAATTTACCTACTTGTCGTGGAATCAAATTATCTAAGGAGCAATGTCCACATACTCTTTCAGATAGAGAGCGTACTGTGGGACACAGAAACTGGGCGACGCATGATGTTCCGGGCTCGTGGCCCGGTTGGGAGTAGAGTAGCCCGTGGGGGACTAAATCGGAGAATAATGGAGTCGCCACCCGATGTGAACCGGGAAAAATGATTTAAGGCCGCACTCACCCCTCGCAAGGGAAACCTCAAACTGTTCTGTTCGAATGGTCCCTTACTTATGCCACTTGTAATGAAATGATTTGTGCAATAATTTAATCGAATCTACGCAACATATTTCCAAGAGTATTCTACTTTTAAGTTCACATGCATGAAAGCAATTGTCATAACGGCAAACATGCAATAGCACACGGCAATCTCATGAACATACTTCGATCATATAATGCGGAAAACAAAGAACAACCTAAACATAATGCAAATTCCAAACGCAAAATAATTGACTATTCATGCTTGAAAAGGAACAACTAAATAGGCTAAATCATGCTTAAGAACCAAGTAACATACTAACGGCCTAATCATGCTTGAATACCATCTCATGAACACATCAAATAGATAAATGCAGGAATACAAATAGTATGATTGATTACATGATACAAGAGAAATCACCTAAGAAACAATTATGCATGACGTGATGAAAAGGACTCAGTTCAGTGTATGCGTGTTCGTGTTGCGTTCGAGAACGCGTTCAAACGGTAAACAGAAGGTTCCCATTCGTATGGCGTTTGATAACGCGTTCAAACAGGACAAGACCTTATGAAACAAAATGCATGCGCGTTCGAGTAGCGTTCATAAACGCATTCGAATGATAAACAGAAGGTTCGCGTTCGTATAGCGTTTGAGAACGCGTTCGAACGGGACCAGACCTGATGCATGATAAAACAAAGGAAATATGTGCGCATTCGAGTAGCATTTGTAAACGCGTTCGAACGGGAAACAGAAGGTTCACGTTCGTGTAGCGTTCGAGAACGCGTTCGAACGGGACAGGACTTGATGCATGATAGACGATGCAAACGCATACACAGATGCACAATGTAAGACCTCGTGTGCCCGATTGAACTCATTCCCATTCAATCGAGCGTACCTCGTCCGGCGCGGTAAAACATCGTGGTAAAGGTAGCCTTCGGGCTTTTTCCCTCGAATAGAGGACCTTTAATCCACCCTAGTTAGCCCATGCACATTAGAATGCAATACATGCATAAATAGAACAATGATATGCATAAAGTCAATGACATAACAAAAGGCGCGGCAAAACATCGTGGTAAGGTTGCCTTCAGGTATTTTCCCTCGAATAGAGGACCTTTAATCCACCCTAGTTAGCCCATGTGCATCACATCACAATGCATAGAAAGTAAAGACAACAATGTAGAACTTCGTATGCTCGATTGAATATATCTCACATCCAACCAAACATACTTTGTCCGGCGCGGCAAAGTATTGGCGTAAAGGTAGCCTTTTGGCCTTTTCTTCCCTCAAATGGAAAACCTTTAGACCAATATATTAAGCCAATGCAAATTAGAATGCAATACATGCATAAACAGAACAATGATATGCATAAAGTCAATGACATAACAAAAGGGGCGGCAAAACATCGTGGTAAGGTAGCCTTCAGGCATTTTCTCTCGAATAGAGGACCTTTAATCCACCCTAGTTAGCCCATGCGCATCACATCACAATGCATAGAAAGTAAAGACAACAATATAGAACTTTGTATGCTCAGTTGAACATATCTCACATCCAACCAAGCATACCTTGTCCGGCGCGGTAAAGTATTGGCGTAAAGGTAGCCTTTTGGCCTTTTATTCCCTCAAATGGAAAACCTTTAGACCAACATACTAAGCCCATGCGCACTATATCAACACACAAATAAACGACATACAGAAAGTAAAATGGCAGAATATAAAATGCGGATAACAAACGAACAAGATAAAACATATCGAAATATATGCTGCTTGCTCAAGTGGTACGTGGAGTTGTATCCCAAGTACAGACCGCACTACCGTCCATTCGGATTCGGCTACGGAATTTACATCTGGGTTTCCGTCCTATATACCATAAGAGACGACACATTTTCCATTCATTCAAGGGGCCACAACACACATCAATCAACGACTCTCATGCGAAGAAAATTCGATAAATGATTAAAATAAGAACAAAGATAAATAAAAGATGGTGTCCTCAGGTCTAACGTTTTCGATCGTCTCTCGAAAATACCGTACACAGTCGTCGGAAGGGTTAATGCTCTGCGGCTCCTCCGGTTCACTAGTTCACGTTTTGCTGTTCGGGCTATATTTTGACTCCGTTTTGCTGCTGTTTTGCTACTGTTTTTTTTTGTCACTATTTTTTGCTGTATCAAGGGCTGTTTTTGCGGTTTTTAAATGGGTTAGGGGCTGCTGTTTTTCGGTTTCTTTTAGGGGTTTTAGAGTGCAGTTCTTGCTACTGTTTTTGGTGATTTTAGCTACTGTTTTAGGGTGTGTTTTCGGTGGTTTAGGAGCTGTATGGGGCTGCTATTTTTGGTGGTTTTTGCGGCAATGGAGATGGTGTCTTGGGTTGTGGTTTTTTACGGCAATGAGAAGGGAATTTGGGGTGATGTTCTCGGCAATTTGAAGAGAGGATAAGAGAATTTTCTTTGTTGCTTCTTACTTGTGGTTGGCGTGAATGCTAGGGCTTTTCTTTTTGTGTGAATCAGCTAGCTTTTGGATGTGTGGTGAAGACTTCTTTTTATAGGCAATGGTGAATCCATGTTTGAAAAGGAAATGGACCAATTAGTGTTTTACAAGGAAAATTTATATTTGATTGGGGACAAGATTTGTTTTATTTAGGTAGGGACATTTTATTTGATTTATTTTAATTTGGTATGTGATTTTTTAGATTTGTTTTAATTTCACCATGTGTTAAATATGTGTTTTATTAATTTGGATATGTTTTATGGGCTTTGGTGGACTAATTGCGCTTGGGCGTGAGGCTAGCAGCAAAACCAGAAGTACCGACACCATTCGAACGCCGTTTCAAACGCTACACGAACGCCCGTAATCTGCTTGACGTTCGAACGTGTTAACGAACGCAACACGAACGAAAGCAGTGAACATGTGAATTGAATCTTTTGACATACTTATTCTGAATTCCCCTTTCCGACGTCTGTTTCCCGCGACTTCCGTGACTTAAAAGGTAGTGTCTCCAAATGACTCATCATAGGGACTTACATGCAAAATGCAGTGCCTACACGTACTTCAGTAATAGGATCGATCATGTACGACATGCTATGTACAAGACCTGATGTCTCTTATGCTCTTAGCATAACGAGCAGGTATCAAGCAAATCATGTTGAGCAACACTGGGCAGTTGTCAAAACAATCCTCAAGTATCTAAGAACAACTAAGGATGTGTTTTTGAGATGAAAGTCATTGGTTACTGTGATGCGAGCTTTCAGACCGATAAGGATGACAGCAGATCACAAACAGGATATCTATTTACTTTAAATGGCGGTGCTGTAATTTGGAAAAGCTAAAAATAGTCAACTACAGCGGACTCCACCACTGAAGCCGAGTATATTGCAGCATCTGAGGCAGCTAAAGAAGCAGTCTGGATAAAGAAGTTCATCACGGAGCTGGAAGTGCTTCCTGTGATAAAGAATGGAGTCACGATGTACTGTGACAACACGGGCGCCATTGCTCAATCAAAGGAACCAAGGTCCCACCAGAAATCCAAGCATGTACTCAGGCGATTTCATCTCATCAGGGAGATTATTGAGACAAAAGAAGTTATTATAGAGAAAATACCCACATAATATAATCTTGTAGATTCTCTGACTAAAGGGCTGACTCAACAAAAGCATGATAGGCACACCCGAGAGTATGGTGTCCAGATTCATACTAGTTAGCTATAGTGCAAGTGGGAGATTGTTAGGGATATGCCTTATACCCAACTTGTGGATGGGCTATATGTACATGTACTTGTAATATTTTCATTAATTAATAAAATGGAAATCTTTATTATATGTGTCTTACATAACTTATATGAATCATCAACACTATAATATAGCCCTTGGAGTAATAAGACAATGGTTTCCACGCCTTATGAGAATTATTACTCTTAAATGTTCCTAGTCATAGTTTTGTGAATAATCTGGGAGTTCACAAAGCGGAGAGACTAGCATGATGATATGATCCACCCTTAAGTGGGGTAGCCGATCTCATAGGCTACTAGCGGAGATCTGTCCGCTTGGTGTATCACATGGATGCATGAGTTGCTCGTGTCCATCAAACTGACCGCCGAAAGTTTTCACATGGAGTGTTTATCCCATGTGTCTGTGAGAACTTTCATATATCGATTATATGACTAGTCCTTAGACTTGAGGTCTTTACAATCGTATGTGTGGATCAAATAACTTTGACATTCTCCTTCCCCAGTTCAAAAGATCCAGTCATAAGGGTATGATTGGGTCATTTGTTGAAACACATGAAGTTTGTAAATATACAACAGAGAATCGCCACTCTCTCGGATAATATTTTCTTATAAGAGTAGCATTACAGTTCGAGGGTTGATATGTGTGATCAGTGCTTGAGACTGTGGCCATAGCGGAAGAATCATGTGAGATTCTTGGTTAGCACGATTCATGACACTATCAACATCATACCTTTGATCATATGGGTAGCCACTTTCCGTACCCTAGGTCAATAGGTAGGGATACAGTGAGCCGAGGGACCGTATCATATATAAATCGCATACAGAATGGGTATATATATATATATTTCCTTCTCATTTGGGGACCTAGGCATGTTGCTAGATGTCAACCTTGGTCATTGAAATCGAACGACCATCTGATCGGAGGATAATTTATATTCGATTAAATTATCACGATTCATTTCATGTCTAACTTGAGGGGAACCCAAAAGGTCACACACAACAAAGTCGAAATCAATGGTTAACAGTGCATAGTACAAATATAACAGCATATATGATTGCTGTAGGAATTGTTCATAAATGGTTCAATGTGTTTAATTATTGAACAGATCATTTATGAGATTCCATTGTGGCTTAGGGATTGGTGAATGACGATATGGGCACTTTGGAAATTGGAATAAAAAAATTAATAAAAAATTTTTTTTAAAATTACTATTCACATGAATGGTAACGTGAATAGTAATGTGAATAGTAAATTATTTTTTGTTATTTGTTTTGAATTCCAATTCGGCCCAAACTCTTATTAGGGTTTTATAATCTCATTAAACCACTATATTAAGATCCAATGGCTAAGATTAAATTAGCTTTTATCCCACATCGGATTCTTAATTAATTTTGTTGTCTTTGGAGCACTATATAAACCCAAAGAATTCTTTACAAATTTTTACACCAAAACCTTTCATAGCTTGGGTTTATATAAGTGAGCAACTCTAAAGTTTAAGTTTTGAGGTATTTGCGTAGGCTACCACCAAGGGCAAAATACCCGTGCACTCGAGGCGTAGTCTTGCCATTGAGTTTTGGCTTTGGTGTGTGCATCTTTGGAGGCCACACACTTGGGTGGCTCTTTGGAACGTGGAAGAGCTTGCTGAGTTTGAGAAAAGCTTGTAGATTGGAGGGAGGACTGGAAGAGTCTTTGGTTCAAGTAAGTCTTTTCCTTTCTTTATTTTAATTAGCTTTATTATGATAGTTAGCATGTTTAGGTTTATGTTCTTTGCATGTTTTATGAGTTTTATGCTTAGAATATATAGTAACATGTCTAGGCTTGTAGAATAATCAAAACAAATGGGTCTTGGGCAAATGGAAAATGACATAATAATTTTTAATTTTCCGCTGCGCACTCGCGGCTGCTTCCCATCTCGGTAGAGCCTTATACCTAGTATATAGGAAGCTTCACCCATATCTTTCGTGGAGAAGTTCTTGCAAAGATAGGCTTTCATACTTCGCATCATCCATATATCATTTCCTATGATAAGAATGTCATCTACATACAAGACTAAGAATATTATCATGCTCCCACTAACTTTCTTATAAACACATGGTTCTTCCTCATTTTTTTATGAATTCAGATAATTTAATTATCTCATCAAAGCGACGATTCCAGCTTCGGGAAGCTTGTTTAAGTCCATAAATAGACTTTTGGAGCTTACAAACCAAGTTTGAAGTCTCATTGGATACGAAACCCTCTGGTTGTTCAATATAGATATGCTTCTCAAGGAATCCATTTAAGAAAGCGATTTTCACATCCATCTGCCATATCTCATAGTCGTGATATGCCGCAATGGCTAAAATAATCCTAATGGATTTTAGCATGACTACTGGTGAAAAATTTTCCTCATAGTCAATCCCAAGACGTTGAGTGTAACCTTTCGCTACTAGTCGGGCCTTAATGGTTTCCACCTTTCCATCGGGCCCTCGCTTCTTTTTGTAAAGCAATTTACAACCAATAGGTTTACCTTCTTCAGGAAGTTCAACTAAGTCTCAGACTTGATTGGCATGCATTGAATCCATTTCAGATTTCATGGCTTCCTGCCATTTTCCCGAATCAATATCCAATATCGCTTCTTTATACATAGTCGGATCTGTTTCCTCTAAGAGGATAACATCAAGGCTCACATCAGATGTTGAAAATAATCTCTCAGGAGGCCTTGATATTCTATTCGACTTACGTAGAACCTTTATTGTAGATCTTTCAGCTAGTTGGATCTCTGGTTCCATCTCAAGTTCATTAATGTTGGGATCAAACTCATCAAGTTTAATCTATCTACAATTCCCAATCTCTCAAAAATTGCTTTTCAAGAAAATTTGCAAAGTGAACAACAAATACATTTCGTTGCTCAGAATCGTAGAATTGATATCCCATGGAGTTATCAGGATATCCAACGAACCTATATTTATACCCTCTGGGTGCTAATTTATCCCGCTGCGCAATTCTAACGTATGCAATACAACCCCAAATCTTTAAATGCTTAAGACTTAGATTTCTACCAAACCATATCTGATAGGGGTCGTAGAAACAGCTTTTGATGGAACTCTATTAAGTATGCAGGTAGCAGTTTGTAAAGCGTAACCCCAAAGGTAATAAGGAATATCTGTATAGCTCATCATCGTTCGCACATATTCAATAAAGTATGATTTCTACGCTCAAATACTTCATTGTGTTGAGGTGTTCCTGGTGGGCTATATTGGGCGATAATTCCATTATCCATTTAATAATTTATGAATTCTTCACAAATGTATTCACCGCCTTGATATGATCTAAAGCACTTGATGAATTTACTGGTTTGTTTTTCTACTTCGTTTCGGAATATTTGGAACTTGTCAAATGTTTTTTACTTATGTTTCATTAGATAGACATATCCATATCTAGACTTGTCATCTGTCAAAGTCACAAAGTATGTCGAACCATCATGGGCGGCATGATTTAATGGACCACACACATCGCTGTGTATTAGCTCCAGTAAATCTCCAGCACGGTGTACAACACCTTGAAATAGGGCCTTTGTCATCTTTCCTTGGATACATGACTCACAAATCGGATAAGGATCTAACGTAAGATTTTCAATCAAACTATCCTTTACCAATTTGGATAGACGTCTAACACCTATGTGGCCCAATTTCATATGTAATAATTCATTATTATTTAGTTCAGACTTCCTATTTATATTTTTCTCTATATTAAAGACATCTCTACATGTTTCCAAAATATAGTGAGCATTTGATAAAGAACATTCACATTTCAATCAATTTTCTTTATCATACAAACATAAAGTTTCATCCTTAATGTTTATTTTATATCCCTCTTTATCTAATATTGGTAGCGATATTATTTGTTTGATAAGTGAGGGAACATAATAACAGTCATGCAAATCTAATTTACATACATTTTGGAGATCTATAACAACAGTTCATATGGCCTTGACATCCAATGTCTCGTCATTGCCAACTCTAAGCTGGATCTCCCTTTTATTCAGCCTTTTTTTAACCCTCATTTCCTGTAGGGAATTGCAAATATAAGTGGGACTACCAGTGTCTAACACCCATCCATTATTTGCATCTAAAGCTAATAAGATGTCAATAATTGGAAAAATACAAAGCGTACCTGAGGGTCATGCTTTAAGCTCTGGACAGTCTTTCTTCCAGTGTCCAGACTTCTTGCATTGTAGACATTGATCACGAGCTACTTTCGATTTTTCGCCTTTGCGCTTCTTGGAGTTTTTCTTTGATATATTCTTCTTCCCCATCTTTACTTTATTGACTTCCCAAAAGTCTTTGAAGAGCCAGCTCCACCATGGAGATATAGTTTGGGGTTGCTTTTCTTCAAAACTTGCTCCGCCATGCGTAGCATGTTATGAAGTTCTTCGTATGTGGCTTGCATCGAATGCATATGGAAATTTAATACAAAGCCAGTATAAGAACAAGGCAAAGAAGACATAATCAAATTAGGGCCTAGCCGTTCATCAAACACAATGTCATGTCGTTCCAGATATCGAATTTTGTCAATCATGTTCAAAACATGAGCACTGACAACTCCTCCCTCCTTGAGTTCAGCACAGAACAGTTCCTTCGACCTTTGATAAAGTTCTATCTCTTGATTTGCCTCGAACAACTCCTTGAGTGTTCGCATGATGCTCCAAGCATCCGGTACTTCAATGTACTGTCTCAGCAAATCTGGAACCATCGATCCCAAGATGTAGGATTTCACCTTCAGGTTATCATCCTTCCATCTATCAAAAGTTTCTCGCTCTTCTGGAGCGGAGTCAGGATCAATATCAACAGGCAGTGGATTGATAGTGACATAAGTCAACTTTTCATACTCCAAGACAATGCGTATGTTCATTTCCCATTCTAAATAGTTTTCGGCTCCTTTTAGCTTATGGGAATCCAAAAGTTTCATCAATGGATCAGCGGCGGCCATCTACAAGACAACATTTTTGAGTAGTATCAAAACAGTTTTCAATTCAAAAGTGATAACACTAATTGATTATGGAATTTTAAATCTATTAGTGCCCTCCCACTATTTTACGTAATTTTGTAATCTCCCTTAACGGAAAAATAGAAATTTGACTATCAAAATTTCATAGCAGGAAGTAGATCCCATGACATTTACCCCAGCCTCATACTAATGATGATATTGGCCTTTGTAAACTCATTAGGTAGACCTTCAAGGTCAATCAATTCATGTGACTCCTTATTTGGTCCTAAATCGGTTCGTATCCTCACACTAATGATAATATCGGATTAAGACGTGTTCTAGGTGTATACTTGTCAATGTGCACAAATGAGCTTCGTATGTACACCCTCTCACTAATGATGATATTGGGTGACTATGTTAACTCATCACGCTACATCTAATGTTTTACCGGAGTGATCTAAGTTCCGAGCACTTATACCCTCACACTAATGACGATATTGGATATAAGTAGTAAGAACCCATTCATCTTCGTATTGACAAGACGAACCATCCAATAATGCTCCAACATTATTAATACTATTACTTAAAAGTAATCACCTAATCATAGGAGATTTACGAAAATCAAGTCATTAACTTAATTAGGTCAAAGTTTTAATTTAAAACATGCAATACATATCCAATATGTCTTATACATAATTAAATTAAAATTGATATGGTATAGATTCAAAATATGTGTTGTGTGGTTAAGCCTTTGCTACAGATACCATTCTGTTGGGGCAGTTGCGGAAACCCTAGGGTCGGATCGGTGCCCCGGGCTTCGGAAATGGGTTTAACCCATGGATATCAAGTTTGGGTGTAAATTTAAATCATTTAATGAAATACTATATTCTCTTACAAGTGTATAGGAAAAAAAGTGGACAGAATCAGAGTCCGGAAGCTCTAGAACGAGCGAAAACAAAATCAGTGCGCGCGAAGGGTGCGGCGTGCGTGAAACACACACGCTACTGTGCGCGCGTGCACTATAGCGTCCAGGTGTGCTGCTAATTTTTTTTTTTTGTTTTCAAATGCTTCTTTTGAATATGCTAAGCTCTCTGGATTCCAGAGAGCTGATCCAATTAGGGTCTATTACCCTAATTGTTTCCGGTCTTCCCTAAACACTTAAAAACTTCCAAAATTAATTTTTAATTTCAAAACCAACATTAACACATTTTATAGAATAAAAATCAAGTTTTTCAAAATATCAAATATTTTTCCAAAAATATAAATTTATTCTAAATACGCACTTGCGTAAATTTTGAATCCAATACACAAACCATTTTAGAATCCAAATTAGAAATGTCTCATGAACAATTCTAGTCCACCTAAATATGGTCAAGTGAATCTAGAATGGTAGTCATAGCTCTAAGCTTTGATTTAGAGTTATAAACTCTTATTAATTGTTCCATGTCCAATATGAACATCTTTGACCTAATTACAAGCATGTTGTGTTTATACTTCTAAAGTATCCTAACACAATTGATTAGCCTTATTCAACATTAAGCTATGTGATCATGCATCTAATACACAAATAAACATAGCTTAGGAGAAGATCAAACATTACCTAATAAGCTTGATGCAAGATCCAATCTACTTCTCCTTGTTGAAATTGTTGGAGAACCTCCAAGGTGTGCAAGCTTGACTTCAAGATCCAATCTTGTTTCCAATGCTTCCAAGCTTCAATTCAAGATCCAATCTTGATTTCTCCTAGATGAAATGTTGTAGAGACCTCTTAAGCTTCTCTAAACATATCTTTAACTTAGGCTAATCTCTCAATAATTTGTTTATGCTTGTATATTTTCCTTGTAATTAAAACATTCCTAAAGTTGCTATTTATAACAAAACTTAGTCAATTTTTAATTAATAAAAGTTGTAATCAACTTTTAAGTTGGCTTAATCTAATTTGTCCAAATATGTATAATTAGGTGTGACTAATCTCCATTGTCTCCCACTTTAATTTAATCCAATTAAATCAAGCCAAGGATTAGGAAATGGATTAGTTAAATGTTTGACACCTTGATTTAATCCAATTAAATCAAGCCAAAACCACCTATTATTACATACTTACAATTACCATAATATCCTCAAATGGTAGAGATAATTATGATTTTACAATTAAGCCCTTGTGTAATTATTGAATTAATCCAATTAGGTCAAAGTAAATAAACAATGTTATCCAATAACACTTGATTATCTTAGTTGATAATTATAATATCGAATATTATCTTTTATCAAAAATAATCGGCTACCCAAGTGCTCAACGAGTACACTTCATATTGGAACTCTCTAAGTTCAGACATGTTCGTCATATAAGCCTAGCTAATATGTACGCAATTTGACCACCTTCGAATTCACGAAGAACACGAACGGCCTTTTTGAACTATACAAGTCGAGGTCATCACATATGTTTAACAATCCCTCTGTCGTAGGCTATCCGAGTCGTGCTTAGAAAACATAGAATATACCATCAAGTTTCCAAGACGCACATCTCATGTCGACATGTTTATGATTCAACATAACCGATGCGATCCACCCTAGGTGATCGACTTTGGCCAAAGATTTAAGAACCGTGACTTTACTCACATGGATACCGGGCTGACGGAATCTATCTTGCTTCGCACTTGATTATTGAGTGTATCGGTCCACACCCAATGAACATCTAGAGGCCAGACCATGAAAAGGTTTCTGACATACATGGCATTTAAGTGTGGGGGATCTCACACAAAATCAATGCTATCCTATAGTCAAAGGATTACATATGCTACTCGACTCGAGGAGATTCCTATTGAAGGTGGTGTTGGATAATTATGACCCATAGCGTCACTATTTGTACAGATCATGGTGTTGTTGTACAAATTAACTATGTGACAAAGGAGATTGCGCTCTTATCATTTGTGATTAGATCACCTTAGATGTATAAATGATGAGAGGTCCCTATGATTTGTTCCTGGACGGAGAATGATATGAGACAGTATCAGTCCACGTAGGATAAATCATTAAATATCCCTAGTCAGAGTATTATCGAGATTGGACATCGATAAATGCGTAAAAGACTAGTATTGCACTTGTGCGCGTTTTGAGGGCATAACGGCATAGTTCTCATATATTTAGGTATTGGATACTCATGCAAGTATAATAGGAGGTTGTGTTTCACCGATGGTACGGGAAACAGTTTCCCTCTGGATAGACCCCCTCGGAATCCCATTGGTGGTATGACTATGTGTCTATGGGAGTCCGACATCAGGGTAGGTGTATTTGGTCTTAACCTGAGACTTGCACCGCTAATGCTTACGATAATCGATATACTTGAGTTGAGGTCGTCCAGGGGTGTAACAGGTCCTGCGTACGCCGATACTGGGTATATTGAGAATCGTAGAGTATTGGGTGTGATGTCAAGACGGAAGTATCACTCCAGTCATAGTGGAGATGATGTCACGTAGGATACGGTATTAGTGCTCTTAAGTGCTGCGCGGCCATCGGGATATTATGACTAGGTCATAAATATCCGATTATAGAGACTAGTTGCCAGACATCCGACAAGTGCTTCGTACGGGGTAGACACAACTCCAGCCCCAGGCCTAGCACGTGACCGTCCGATACTGGATCGAAATACGCAATACTACGTATACTACGCTAGATATAGATCGCTTATTCCTGTAAGCATGTTTCCGGAGAATTGGGTAGGCATGGCGCTTTGCTAGAGGCCAACCTTGTCTTGTGAATCGGTGTAAACGTGGTACGAGGTATTTACGTGTTCGGATAGTCCGACGACCCGATTTACTGCCAACATATCTGGGGATCTCATGGGTCGCATCCCAATGATACACCGATGAAGTATGGCTCGCACTTTAATTAACCTGGGATTAATTCAATGAGAGAGAAAATTAATCTGGGATTAATTACGGAGATATTTTATCTGGGATAAAATATCGTCTAATGAGAGAAAATGATTAATTTGTAATTAATCGGTAAAGTTAATATATTCCATATATTAAACGAAATTGGATTTCGACGCAGAATTGAAATTGGATTTTTATTCGGGCGAGCGAATTAATTCAGAATTAATTCGTTAGCGACGTGAATAGTGAATTCGCTAGGCGTAATCATTTAATTACGACGCGACGGAAAATTTGCTAATTAGGAATTAGCGAAAACGAGCCGAGAGTGATTGCGAGCGCATTCGTATTTCGAATTCGAGTGCGGCAACGCAAGTCACATCAAGCGTCAAATCATTCGTCACATCAAGCGTCAAATCAAATGTCACTTTGAGTGATGTGACATCTTGTCACTTGATTGATGGGAAGATGTGACTTGATTTAGTTGGCAGTGGTTGGAAAAGGCTTTTGAAAGGTGATGGACATATATTGTTTTATATGTGTTTGTTTGACTTTTGGAAAGTGTAAATTGTTATATTTAATTTTGGAAAATATATATAACAATTACCTAAACCTTTTACCAACCAATTCACCATTTTTCTTCTCTCCATCTCTCTCTTGTTTCACGCCCAAGAGGGGCTATTTTGCTCCATGTTCTGCCTGTTTTGGCGTGAATGGGGAAGCCATTTTGGAGGGTTTTGTGGCAAAATCCAAGCGAGCTAGCACTCCCGAGAGACATACGAAGATGTTAGGGACACTCACCCACGAGCCGGGAATCGTTTGACGAAGATTCGGAGCTCAAATTCATGAAGCAAAAGTAAAAACGTGAACAGTGGACTGCATGCAGTGGGCGCACCTTGGAGGCAGATTTTTGGTTTTGTTCTTCATCAAATTGTCTCAACCGGTCGATGTGAGTATTCCGTAACTTCTTTGATATGTATTTCACACTTCTTCATGCTTGTTTGATGATCTTGGGACCTAGAATAAAACCAACAATGGCATCAAGAGCCTAGGTTCAAGCATGAAACTTTTAGGGTTAAAATTTGGGTAAACTTGTTTTGAGCATGATTTGAATGAATTGAATGTTTGAGTATGCTTATAACATGTTTAATTAAGGATTGATTGGATCAATTTAATGAAATAATGATTGGATCAATTTTCCCCAATTTTTGGAGCTTGGCCGAATGTATAGTGAATTTGGAATTCTTGGAATTTTTTTATTTTGATTCATTGGATGAGTTATAATCATGTAGGATGATGTTAATTTGAAATTAATTGGATTGAATTTTGAATTGAACAAAATCCTCAAAATGCTTATGTTGGCCGAATTTAATAATCCCCTAAATGTCTTGGATTTTTTGATTTTTGATAATTGGATGTGTTGGAAATCATTCGGGATGATGATTTAATGTTAATTTGGATTTGATTGGATTGAATTCGGATTTGGACAAAAATGCATCCCTTGGCCGAGACTTTAAGCATGGTTAATGGGTTTGATTTTTCATTAATATGTTGGACATGTGATGATGATGATGAACATGATTAATTGGACTAATTTGATGTTTTGGAAATATTGATTTAGGTGATTAATCATGATATACACTTTAGGTAATTAAATTGGAAATTGGAACTTGATAATTTTCATTATTTGGGCCTTAAAATTGGATTTGGGCTTTTAATGTTGTAAATGGGCTTAATGGGCTTTGTTATACAAAGTTGGGTTTAGGCAAGTTGGATTGGATCCAATTGCGACTTAATGAACCTTTAAAGTTTAATTGGGCCTAATGGGCCTAAATTGATTTATGGGCTTATGGGGTAATTCCCGGATTGGATTTTGGTTATTCGGTTTGATCCGAGTTGACCAAAAGTCCACGCCTTAAGAAATCAATTAAAAGCCCATTGGACTTTAATTGAATTGACGTTGGACGTTAATCGGTCTTTGAGACGTGTTACGATTAAATTTGGAATTTAAGTCGTAAAAGGTTTATTAATTAAGTGTAATATTTAATTTGGAGTTAAATAGTGAATTAGTATTAAATACATATTAAATTGGATTTAATGTTATAGTTTAATTTAATTCGAGAATTCGTACTTTGAGTACTTATTCGCAAAAACGAGTTTGACTCGCGCAAAATCAAATCATTGTTTGAACATTGGATGATCACTAATTATCAGATTAATTAATTTGATTAGATTGATTGATAACATGCTTGTGTGAATACATGGTTGTGATGAATGAATAATGTATATCGGATGGATATTAGTCGGGTGAGGGCAATTTTGGAAATTGTTGTAATAAATTTGATTTATTAAATTGGACCTGCGTGTCCAGCCTTATCACCTCTATTCTCTTTGTATTCTCTTCTCACATATTCCCCTCAATGTAAATGAGGTTTCTTTAGAAGTGTAGTGTAACGGGTAGAAGTAATATAAGTGTTAGCTTGAGAGAGAAAGGGAGAGATTTGATCTAGGATCAATGTGTTAAGTATCCATCCGCATATCATTATTATTTATTTTCATACGCGCTTTATTATGTGTTTAGAATGCATGTTTAAGGGTGTATGATGATGAGACCTTAACAAAGATAATAAATTGGTAGCCAATTTGCACGCGAAAAACCCTCGCTCAATATCATGCGTTTTTCCTTCCATTGAGTGATTCTTACTCAAGATCCGAGACTGCATTGGGTTGTTGGCCAAAGTCAAGCCCTTTGTCCGTCGAAGATGTGTTTGAATCACGAGAGTTTTGTTCCATATCGGTGTCTTGTCCAAGTTGTGGTTTGTTGGCCAAAGTCAAGACCACTTCTTGTCACTCGAATTGATTACGAAGCTTTCCATGGTCAATGGGTCGCGCTTGACTAGAATCATTAAGTTTGTTGTGCCAAAGCCAAGGCTTAATGGTTTAGAGGAAAAAGGTTAGGTAATACATTGGATGTATTGGCATATATATAAGATATATGTTTATGATTTGGATATCTGCCTACTGGATCTAGGAATTGGATTGGATCCAATTGATCTTAGAGATCTACCTAGTTAATTATCATACAATTTGTTGGCCAAAGTCAAGATTGTGTGATATTTAACGGGATCCTAGCCCACTAGGAAACGCGGTTTCCCGAGTACTCGACAGAGGGTTAGAGGCTCGCCGAAAAATAGTGGGAGGCAAGAATTGAATTTGCAATATTCGTTCAATTACTCGCCATACGCGCTCAAACAAATATCACTCGTCAAATAATTAAAAGTATTATTGGACTAATATTTAATGTTGTTTTAATTTAAGCAGTTAGACTGTATTATATTTGATTATATAATTGGATTATAGTAATCAATATATTTGAATTAATTAATTTCAATTTACAGTTGATTTTATAATTGGATTATAGTAATCAATGTAATTGAGGTTAATTAATTTAAATTATATTTGATTGTATAGTTGTACTATAATAATCATTATAATAAATAGTACCTGAAATAATTGATTAAATAGTTGGACTATTGAAATCAAGAAACATTGAAAGATTGGACATTTAAATATAATCTTGGATTAAAATATTTAAATGATTTAATTTTCAAAATATGGAATAATTTCAGGATGGTCCTGGAAATAAATAACAAGTTACTTTATTTGATAAAATAACATATTATGCCTAAGCCCGAGAATTAAGCAATAGTAGAGCATGATCTTTGGAAGTTTCATGTAATGATAACTTAAAGTGCTTAATCCGATATACTTGTCATAAATCTATGTTTAGATTTAAGAGTGTTAAAATTGCAATTAATAATTCTTGGAGAATTAATGACTAATCTCAATGAGATAAAGTCAAACTTTGCAATTAGGCATGTAGTGCAAAGCGCACCTCATTACAATATTCTAGAAACCCAAGGCTTGGCCAAAGGCTTCTGAAATATTGAAATGGGTAAAGGTAAAATCATTATGATCTTCTGGGAAGATAAAGGACATATCCTAAAGTGACTGCCGTTTGGATATGGCAGACACGAAGGAATTAAAGAAAGGGCAAGGCTCTGACTTTAAGAATGTTTGTCAAAATTATGTCCATTACTAGTATTGAAATTGGATTTTAAAATACTTAGTGTGGTACATAAAATATATGTATTGATGTTCAGAATCTGCTATGAGTAGGATACTGACCTCAAGCTGAGATAAATCTGCGAATCGGAAACGGGACGTAAGTCGCTGTTTCGACCGTAGATACCTAAGTTTAGGAACTACCCTTCGGGTGTGTACCTATATTAGGAAACTGTTATAATGTAACTAGTTTCACTAGGAACATTATCTCTATATCAGTGTTTAATCCGTTACGGATAAACCTTTATATTCTAGAATACTAAAGTGTTTCATTATATAAAGATGACATTGAGATAAACACATTACATGTGAATAACAGTATTTATATTTTGAATATAAGTAAAATCTCAAACATATAATATGACAAACTAATAGCTCATACTGATTTGATCAGAAGAGACTTATTTGTGGCATTGTTGTCTGGGACACAATTAAACAAGAGTCGTATATCCACACTTTTGAAGAGTGGGTACTAGGACTGATTTGACTATTCAAATAAAGTCTACAAATCTAGTTTATTAGGTAAAGTACCTAAAATACTATTTACTTGGTAATAGTGATAGTGCCACCGATCTGTTAGCCCTATTCATAGTGAAGTAAGTGGGCCCATATCTAGCTAGAATAGAAGTGGATATGAATGTTTCGTGATCATTAACGGATGTAACATCTCGTTATGGTTATGTGTTTCTTTTGAAGAACACAAATCAAAAACTTTTAAAGTTTCGACACGAAATAGACAGAAAGATCGGCTATTCTATTATACCATCACGGTAAGACCGTAATGGAAAATACTTAAGCAATAAGTTTCATAAATACTTGAAAGGGTATAGTATTCTTTCAAATGAGGACTCCTCCCGGAACACGTCCATTGACGGTGTGTCCGAACGGAGAAACCGGATTTTGTTGGACATGATAAGGTTTATCATGAGTCGCTCTGAGCTACCTTTTTCCTTCAACGGATATGCATTAACAGTGCAAAACTTATTTAGAATAAGGTTCCATAAAATCTGTTTGACCAAATTCATATTGGATATGAACGGGAAAGAAACAGGGTTTCACACTCCTGAAAATTTGGGAATGCAAGGCATACGTTTGGATGATACCAAACAAGAACCCAAATAGGATAAGTGCCAAATATAGGTTATCATAGGGAAAACCATAAGTATAGTACTTATACATCTCACATGAGAACAATGTGATTGTTGCTCGCCATGCGGTTTTCCTTAGAGGAATACCGATATGCAGTGGACAGTGGGAGGACAGTATAACTCGATATAAATCGGAGTGATACTTTTCAAGGCACGAAGTCCTTAATGGAACACAAATAGTTTATCAAGGATGAAACTATACCATTAATCTTCGAATACACAAGAACCGCGTAGATCGGAGAGAATCAGAAAACAACCTGGGGCATGGGTTTCTGATCTCACCTCGTAAAGATGTCTATCTTTTGAGATATACCAACCGACTACGTTTGAGGAAGTGATACCAAGTATCAACTCCCTATTATGACAAAATGTCATGAGTCCGAAATGGATTCCATGTATAACAACTATGATTGGATACTAGTTGTTGTACCGCAAGGCATCGTGCCTATTGGTACTGAATAAGTCTTCAAGGAAGACATACATGGAAGGCAACATACCAACGTACAAAGCTAGGCTTGTAGCGGAAAGGTATCGTTATCAACATTGTGTTGATTACGGTTCAACCTTTTACCTGTTGCCACGGTAAATCCATTTGGATAATGCTTGCTGAAGCTGCACGTTTCATTTATGAAATGTGTCAGTTAAAGATCAAAATCGCTTTCCTGGAAAGGAAATCTTTTGGAGGATGTTTATAACATCCTGACGATTTTGTCGTACTAAAACTAGCAAACAAGGTTTACGGGTTATTCGATCCATGTTTGGATTGAAGCAAGCATAAGGGTTCTTGGAACTGACGTTTTGATGTAATCATAATGGTGTATGATTTGATTCAAAACGGAAATAATTCTTGTGTATATAAGGAGGTTAGTGGGAGCGCACTGACAGTGAATGTCTTAAAATAATGATAATATATGTCATTTCTTGGAAATGATATTCCCATAAAATAATCGGCGAAAGCTTGGCTTTTGAGATTATTCTCCGTAGAATTCTTAGGAGTAACAACCTTTATTCAAGGAATAAATATCTACTGGGATAGATTAAGTTGTTAAAACTCTGCGAGAACTCGTACATTGAAAAATGTACGTGACCTGGTGTCTCATACGCTTTGAGCATATGGATTCACAAACAGGCCAATCCGAGTGATAGTCACTGGATTGAAGTTAAGAACATCCGTTAGTATCTTAGAGAACTAATGATGTTGTCTTAATCTGTGGAGATGGAGAACTTGAAGTGACTGGATCACTGTAGCAAGTTTCCAAACCGACAAAGACGACTAAAAGTCGCAAACGGTACTATAAAGTTTGAATAACGTTACAGTGAGCTAGAAATCTTCCAAGCAAGATATTGTTGCCGAATAAACAACAAATGCGGATTATTGCTGCAGCTGAGGCAGCAATAGAAGCCATTTGGGTCGATAATAAATCTAATTAGATTAGATATAGTTCTGTTAGCGGCTGAGCTAGGCGTCAGCACAGGCTAAAAAATTAATGGTCTCATCAATGATCCAGATATATACTTTGATACTCATCTGATTCGTTCGGATCATACATCGTAGCGATGTGATGATCGAATAAATTGCATCAGACGATAATCATGCAAATCCGTTGACGAAATCTTTTCTCAGCAGTTTGAGCCAACCATACATAGTTCGGGTGTAAGACACTCGAGTGACTGGCTATAGGCCAAGTGGGAGATTGTTGGATAATTATGACCCATAGCGTCACTATTTGTACAGATCATGGTGTTGTTGTACAAATTAACTATGTGACAAAGGAGATTGCGCTCTTATAATTTGTGATTAGATCACCTTAGATGTATAAATGATGAGAGGTCCCTATGATTTGTTCCTGGACGGAGAATTATATGAGACAATATCAGTCCACGTAGGATAAATCATTAAATATCCCTAGTCAGAGTATTATCGAGATTGGACATCGATAAATGCGTAAAAGACTAGTATTGCACGTGTGCGCGTTGTGAGGGCATAACGGCATAGTTCTCATATATTTGGGTATTGGATACTCATGCAAGTATAATAGGTGGTTGTATTTCACCGATGGTACGGGAAACAACTTCGCTCTGGATAGACCCCCTCGGAATCCCATTGGTGGTATGACTATGTGTCTATGGGAGTCCGACATCAGGGTAGGTGTATTTGGTCTTAACCTGAGACTTGCACCGCTAATGCTTACGACAATCGATATACTTGAGTTGAGGTCGTCCAGGGGTGTAACAGGTCCTGCGTACGCCGATACTGGGTATATTGAGAATCGTAGAGTATTGGGTGTGATGTCAAGACGGAAGTATCACTCCAGTCATAGTGGAGATGATGTCACGTAGGATACGGTATTAGTGCTCTTAAGTGCTGCGCGGCCATCGGGATATTATGACTAGGTCATAAATATCCAATTATAGAGACTAGTTGCCAGACATCAGACAAGTGCTTCGTACGGGGCAGACACAACTCCAGCCCCAGGCCTAGCACGTGACCGTCCGATACTGGATCGAAATACTCAATACTATGTATACTACGCTAGATATAAATCGCTTATTCCTGTAAGCATGTTTCCGGAGAATTGGGTAGGCATGGCGCTTGCTAGAGGCCAACCTTGTCTTGTGAATCGGTGTAAACGTGGTACGAGGTACTTACGTGTTCGGATAGTCTGACGACCCGATTTACTGCCAACATATACGGGAATCTCATGGGTCGCGTCCCAATGATACACCGATGAAGTATGGCTCGCACTTTAATTAATCTGGGATTAATTCAATGAGAGAGAAAATTAATCTGGGATTAATTACGGAGATATTTTATCTGGGATAAAATATCGTCTAATGAGAGAAAATGATTAATTTGTAATTAATCGGTAAAGTTAATATATTCCATATATTAAACGAAATTGGATTTCGACGCAGAATTGAAATTGGATTTTTATTCGGGCGAGCGAATTAATTCAGAATTAATTCGTTAGCGACGTGAATAGGGAATTCGCTAGGCGTAATTATTTAATTACGACGCGACGGAAAATTTGCTAATTAGGAATTAGCGAAACCGAGCCCGAGAGTGATTGCGAGCGCATTCGTATTTCGAATTCGAGTGCGGCAACGCAAGTCACATCAAGCGTCAAATCATTTGTCACATCAAGCGTCAAATCAAATGTCACTTTGAGTGATGTGACATCTTGTCACTTGATTGATGGGAAGATGTGACTTGATGTAGTTGGTAGTGATTGGAAAAGGCTTTTGAAAGGTGATGGACATATATTGTTTTATATGTGTTTGTTTGACTTTTGGAAAGTGTAAATTGTTATATTTAATTTTGGAAAATATATATAACAATTACCTAAACCTTTTACCAACCAATTCACCATTTTTCTTCTCTCCATCTCTCTCTTGTTTCACACCCAAGAGGGGCTGTTTTGCTCCATGTTCTGCCTGTTTTGGTGTGAATGGGGAAGCCATTTTGGAGGGTTTTGTGGCAAAATCCAAGCGAGCTAGCACTCCCGAGAGACATACGATGGTGTTAGGGACACTCACCCACGAGCCGGGAATCGTTTGACGAAGATTTGGAGCTCAAATTCATGAAGCAAAAGTAAAAACGTGAACAGTGGACTGCATGCAGTGGGCGCACCTTGGAGGCAGATTTTTGGTTTTGTTCTTCATCAAATTGTCTCAACCGATCGATGTGAGTATTCCGCAACTTCTTTGATATGTATTTCACACTTCTTCATGCTTGTTTGATGATCTTGGGACCTAGAATAAAACCAACAGGTGGTGTGTATTTCCTACTATTATGAATCACCAGTGAGTCATTCAGTATTCACTTCAACAAATATCCGCATGTCTTGGTACATCGCGTTAAACCATTGGAACTCCAATTCCAATTTACGACATGTGCTAGTCTTCTAGGTTATAGGAATTCGACCGTATTTCAAAACCAATGACTGGGAATATTTACTTAAAGAATAGTTTACACCTAGTGTTAAAACTATTCTAAGGTCGATGTCATTCTTAGCATATACATCAATATAATACGTGTAATGACAATACCATTAATGAGGTATGGAATGAAATATATATATTTTATTAATAAATAATAAAATATAAAAATCGGATTTATACTCCAAACACCAACTCCATCAGGAACGACTTTGGGGATGATCGGTTAATTCCCCGAAGTTCCGATACGAGATTGTATAATGTACCACTCTAGCCAGCCTACAGTATTTGGGCCATAACTTTCTCATTCGAACTCCTATTTTTATGAATTTTATACCGCTGGAAAGATGTGATCGAGATCTATAACTTCCACGTTGAATAATTTTCCAAATTCGAACCAGAAATTGGTCAAAAACTTAAGTCAATGAATAGTAATTTCGGACTCAATTGGAAGAATCTCAAACTTTCTACACATTTCCACACTTTTCTCCATTTATCCAAATATCCAAAAAAAAAAAACCTAGTGTATAAGGAGATTAATATTCACTAATTCACAGATTCATAAAATTAGAATGAGATAAGAAAGAAGAAAAAAATGTGGAAGCAAGAAAAATGAGAAGAAAAGAATAAGAAGTAAGGAAGAAGAAGAAAAAAGAAACAAGAAAAAGGTCTTACAACCTCCAAGTTTGGAAAATTAAAAAAGAATCAACCATGAATAAGATAAGAAAACCATGACCTAAATTGAAACACTTTAAGTTTTAATGATTTAATAATTTTAGTGTGTTGATAACTTAAGTATGATGATGATTGAGTGGTTGTTGTGCTAAAAATGGCGATTTGGGAAGCCCTCCAACTTGTTCAACTTTGAGTGAAAATTTAGTAAAATTAATAGAATAAATATCAGTTGATATTCATAGTGTTGTGAGTGTTTATTGAGGTTCAATGAATGTTTTATGTAATAGAATTGATATATAAGTTTTGGAGATATATTTGGGAAGAAATAGGCTTAAGGAAGCAAATGCAAAAACCTGGAAATCAGGTTCACGTCGTGACGCCAAAGGGTTTAGCATCGCGACGCGTAGTGGAAAATTTAGAGCAGTTTCTAGATTATTGCGAGGTTAAAACATTAGGTTTGCTTCGCGACGCAAAAGGATTTAGAGTCGCTACTCGTAGAAGAAAATTTAGGGCCGTTTTTGGAACGTTTGCGTCACGACGCGAGATTAAAATATTCCCAAGTTCCACCCCAGCGTGTTAGAGACCACCTTTAGGGTCTCGTATCAGTTCGTATGCATACATTTCATCTTATTCCAATCATGATATACTAAGTGATGATATCACGGACTTGAATTGAGAAAGTTTAGCCTAATTCCAAAATCCATCTCATGGTTTGTAGCCTAACCGAGTTATCATTTATAAACCATTCCAAGAATTTCATTTTCCATCGACGAGCGATATAGCACCAGTCAGATTCCAATCAGTGAGTGGACACTACCCTTTTAAAGTAATTTTCATTTTGTTATTTTTATATATCAGACTTATTTTATGCTTTAAGGTGTTAGATTATATTTTTTTATTATTATTACGGTCATTTCATAAGTTTATAATGTGAGATTTATACTGAGAAAGAAATATTTTCAGAAAATATTTTATGTTTTTCGAGGCATGGAGGAAAAACTCACCTCAATATGCAACTTGATTCAAAGATAGAATTGACGGACAGCACATGTGCACATGTAGAGGACTGGGGGACGGCGATACGTAACGGCCCCATATCCTAGTTCAAGATTATGGATGACAGATGCCCCTAGATCCTAGTTTCAGAGCTTGGAGGGTAGCATAGATCCATAACCCAGTTCTAGTACAATGGCTTGGGGGACGGCGATACGTAACGCCCCAAGACCACTAGTTTCAGGGACAGTAGTGGCATGTTTTGGGGGACGGTGATACGTAACGCCCCAAAGTCATGTGATTGCACTCCTGGCTCTAGTTAGGCATATGGGGAGACGGCGATACGTAATGCCCCCATACGTCAAGTTTTTCAGAGACAAATTAGTTTTCAGAGAACCGATTTCCAGAAAAATAGTTTTTCAGATACAAGTTTTCAGAACTAGATTTCAAAGTGAATTTGAGTTAATCTTTACAGAAAAAGTTCAGACTACGAGATTTCTTTTTAGAAAGAAGCTCAGGGTTTTCAGACAGCAAAATAGTTTTCTTATGAAGCTATTTCGTGAATTTTTGGTTTTAAAACTAAATGTTTTGTAACTGTATTTTAGTTTCTTGTCCACTCACTTAGATCGTACAATGGTCTAACCCCTAGTCCAATTTTCTGGTTTTGCAGATGTTCTCGGAGGACGAGCTTGGGAGGACAGATACTGATGCAGTCACTAGGGTATGGACTCTACCAGTTCAAGTCAGAGAGAGAGTGAGAGTCCAGTCTGAGTTAAATAAAATTCATGTATTAGTATTTGGGTTATGTGTAGTCATTGTAAAAACAAGTGTTTATAAGTATACAGCTATTAATAATGAATTTGTTTTCCATGCTATCGAGTTTGGGCATTGGTTTCATAAATAACAGTTTGATTGAGAAAAGAGAAATAATATAGTTTATAGTTAGAGGCTCAGGGGAATAGTACGGCATATTCCCTGCCGGTAGCATCTTCCAAACTCATGATCCTCTTCTTTAACTCCATTCAACGTTCTACCTCCCACCGTAGGATTAAAATGCAGGGGAAAGATGGTCAACATGCACAGCTTGGGATCGATTAGCCTCGACGACTATGACAACACATAGATAATTTATGAAGAAAGAAATATGTCTTTCTGAAGACAGATGCCTCAACCTGAGCCCAATCACCCCGAGCTCGAATTTGTAAACCTGAACATGGATCGGGTTTCATCAATAACTGAGGCCGACCTAGAATAGCTAATGGCAAGGTTCAACATCCTTGAGGCCATCACACTTAGCATCCCAAGGGAATGTGATCAAGCGAGCCATCCCTGTGATGATCAAGTGGCACTCTGCATGGCCCTTTCGACATGGGGTTGCGTCTACCCATGCAAAAGTATTTTGTGAAGATGCTGGTAGCAATGAATCCGGCCTCATGCTAGCTGAATCTTAATAGATTGAGGGTGTTGATCGGGCTGTATGTGATCTAGAGTAGAGCCGGGCTGGGAGAGCCATTTGTCACTGAGCTAAAGAGGTTGCATAAAATGAATGCAAACCTAAAAGAATACAATGGTTGGTATTACCTCTCAACCTGCGCCGAGGCTCCTCAAATCATCTCAAATCTCCCAGCCACCAACAAGAATTTCAAAGACAAATGGTTTTGGGTCGGAGGTCCATGGAGAAGGTACCAGCATGGCGACGGCGAGTGCATCACGGTTCCCCATATCTTCCGAGTTGGAGGTAATAACCCATCCTTCAAACTTTCTAACCAGTCCTAAATCCTAATATTCTACTAACTTCTGAGCTTTTGTAGCTTATTATGGCGATCTCCCAAAAGTCCATCACGAGACCCGGGCCAGGGTAAAGAAGACATTTTAATTCGGAGGCCTATCGGGACCTCATAAACCCCTCTCCTCATGTCAACTTGGGCCTTACCCCGAGCACTCCACCTCCCCGGTCTAGATAGACTGGTAATTTCTAACCGACCTACTGACTGATACTGCTTATTTTTTTATTATCTAGTGTTTGTTCCAATCACCTTCTAATTTTGTCCTACATGCTCTAACATTTCTTCTTTTATTCGTATGCATGTCTGGAAGGTAAACACCAATATAAATTGATCGAGAAGCCATACAGGCTACCCGAAGCTGGTCCAGCGACGCCCGTGCCTGAGTTACAACTCCAATCCTGCCAGAGGTAAGGCGAAAAACAACATAAACAATTGTTCCACCCCTCAGGCCCTCTAATGCCCCCCCCCAAACTACCCAAACATCGACCCATATACCTCAAGCCTAAAACATTCCTCAGCTTACCCAAACCACAAACATTACTTCTCGACCTTCAAAAAGACACTTCCATAAGGTCAATGGTGAAGAGACTAAGGAGCCCGCCAAGAGGTGACCGGTGGTAACCACACATGTAACGCAAGCGCACGTATCATTCAAGTAGTATAAAATGTATCGATCCCATGAGGACTTAATACCTATATATCAATTTATGAAGCTAAATGTCTACAAGTATCTAATTGATTTAGTTGTTGGTTGATTGGTGATGTTTACTAAAGACAAATAATTAAAACAGTGTAAAAATAAATTAAAGGAAAAATCAATATTATAAAGTTATCTTGGGTTGTGAATCCTTCCAATATCTTTTAAAGATGAAGTGATTATCTCATGTTTGTGTAATATATCTGTTTATTAACCTGGAACACAAAAATATGCAAAAGCCTCTGTCAATGGTCAGATGCAAACACCTAAAGTAACCCAATTAATTATATGTCTATGTTAACCAAGAAACTCTGAATTCATTAAGATTAAGTTCCAATTGTGGCTACCCATGCCCGACAGGTATATGTCTATCCTGGAAGGAAATCTACCTTAACGAAAATCTACCCTAAGGTGAAATCGTGAGCTATTGAGTCTAAGGCTGAAACCTAAAATCCCTTTGTCAAGTTCATTTTAAGTTTACCATATCAATCTTATTAGTGGTCAGCTAATAAGAAGCATTAAGACTAAGACTCAATAAATAAACCTATACATCACACAAGACATAAAATAACCAACTTATAAGTATATGGTATTGGAATTCGTCACAACCCTAGATACGGTATTTAGTTACAACAATACCTAGGACTACTAAAGACGTAAATAAAGAAAACATTATAAAACAAATAAAAAACTAAAAAGGTAAAAATTACAACAATGAAATAAAATACTGGGGTTTAAGGATCCACTTTTATTATTTCAAATCTAGAAATCTCCCTTATTATAATATATAAATTTGTGTTATATTACCAACCGACCATATAGGCGGTATCCTGATTAAATCAGATTTTTAATTAATTCCAACAGACCACAAAGGTGGTATCCAATTAATTCCGGTTAAAATTAATTTAATTAAGTCCAAGCGACCAATAAGGCGGTATCCAATTAAGTCAGGTTTTAAAATAATTTATATATTATAATTAAGGGAGATTAATCTAAATTATTATAATAAAAGCTTCACATTTACCCCAGCCGAAAGAAGTTACCTACTCAAACTTTTAAGTAAAACAAAGAAAGATTTATTGCTAAAATAAAAATTAAATATAAGAAAACTTAAATTAAACAAACAAGATACTCCCTTCTTAGTATTCTAAGGAAATTCCCTAGAAGAAAGTATGAAGATTTCCTTTGATTTCAGCCTTTATTTATAGGCTTCGAAAATGAGCTGCGTCGCGACGCGTGCAGGCTTAGTGTCGCGATGCTCGCTACAGTAGATGGCGACTGTCAACAGACTCAATTATTGGATCGACATCACGACGCGTGAAGGCTTGGCGTCGCGACTCTGATGTCATGATGACGCAAGTGATGACGTGGTGATGACGTATGTCGGTAGATCAATAATTATGATGATGTCATGATGACATGTGTCGACAGTATAGTAATTGATTGCGCATCGCGACGTAGAGAGCTTGCACGTCGCGACGTGATGCATGAATAGTGAATTTCCATTTTTGCCATTTCTCATCCGTTTTTTACTGTTTTGGCCCCGATTTGATTCCATAGAGTCCAGAAATCTTATTTATCTACAAAATAACACAAAACACATCAAAATATTCACAAAACTCGAGAAACTATACAAAATATTAAGTAAAAGAGGCGGTAAATATTGATATATTTTCCGCTTATCACACTTCCAAACCTAACATTTTACCAGTCCTCGAGAAAAACAACAAAATAAAATACAATAAACAACTTTAAAATTAAACTAAGCCACTTTCTTAGGGGATCACGGTTGCATTTAGCGTATGCAACAAGTCTTTAAACCCATAGGTGTCCCTAGTGGACGATTTGTAGTCTCGTGAGGGCTTACAACGACGATACCCACAAACGTCAATTAAATGTACAATCAAACATACAAAACAAGTTAGTGACTAAACAGGTGAAATTCTTATCCAAGTTAATAGTTTTTTTCTTTCTTTCTAAATTACCAAATAAGTAAATTTCTGAATATTTTTATCATTCTTCATATACACAATTAACAAGGTATTAATCAATTCATTGTGCCCATAATATTCATAAGTGTAGTTGAAAAGAGAATAATATTTTTGTCCTAAAATTATACAAGAATTTACACCTTTTGGCAATGAATTTTTTCTTTTTTTTTATCATAACATCTTCAATCTTTGGAGCGAGTTTTGGTCAGTGACTTTCGAACCAGTTGACTTTAAGGCACTAGGTGTTAAGACACCCCTACGAACTTAATTACTCGAATCTTAGATGTTAAAAGTTCTACCATTTGACGCGAACAATCACTGCTTACTGACGGAAGATGTCTGATTACTAAGTAGAAACTTTATTATTATTAACTCAGGTTTTTCCATTTGACGCGAACAATCACTGCTTACTGAGGCAAGATGTCTGATTACTAAGTAAAAGCATGGTTCATTATTTATATACACATTTTCTTTTTCTTTTTTTCTCTTTTTTTTTATTTTATTCCATCGTTTTTAGGTGCTATTTCCAATAAACTGGAGCACTGAATATTACAAAATTTCACTTACAACTCATGTTCTTATGTTACCATGTATGTTGATAAAACCTGTTAAATGAACATATGAAGAGCCAATTTAGTCAATATTATAGAGAAATCACAAATTTAAATAATTCAAAAGGAAATAAACAAAAATTAACTAGTTACGAAATAGGCTGAGATACGTCTCAGGAGTGGAAATTTCTTACACAGCTATCTCAAACACAATTCCACCTAATTAGTCAAGTTTAAAACATAAAATCACAAATATTTTATGATTTTTATGATTTTTATTTATTTAAATTTTTTGAATTTTTGACTAAAACAACAAAAGAAAAATAAAAACAAGATACTAGTCAATTATTCCCCTCCCTCAAACCTAATTGAGACATTGTCCCCAATGTCTACCAAGAAGAAGAAAAGTTTAGAAAATAGTACCTGGTTAGCGTGGAATTCTACATCTAAAATAAAAATTAAAGGTTAATATCCAGATTTATCCGACGTTTCTTACCACGATCATTATCATACCAGTTTATCTTGGAAAGGATAAGGTCAATTTGTGGTTCAAATACTAAGAGTTGGTCAATTAATTCATTCATTGTTCTAGCATTGAAGAGGATATCTTTTACGGATTTTGAAAGGATCCTATTTCTCCAGACATCTTTAAGAAATTCAAAAAGAAATTCAAAAAATCCATCACCATTAAAAAGTCCAATTGGTTTCTGGTGTATGTTCAAGTTCGCCAAGATAGCACTGAAAAAATTTCCTTCATCGTGCCCAAGCTACCTGGCAAAGAATAAAAGCATCAGCACGGTTAATTATTTCAACAAGTCGTTTGAACATACCTGGTACGACGCATTCCTCTCCGTTTGATTGTCTGATAAGATTTGCCTGCCAAAAGTTTTGGGATGATTCCCAAAACTTGACTACCTCCTTCCTGTACGGTCCTGGAAACGTACCCCATTAGTCCAAGATTGCCACCGCCATATACTAAGTGCATATTCCTCTCTACCATTACTCTACCCAATTCTTTTGTTGCTTCAGCAAATTCTGGTTTAGAACCAGAACTAGTACCGCAAAACACACAGATGTTAATAACTCGTCTTCTTGAAGTTGCTTCCATTTTTTTAAATATTACTTTCTCAAATATGGATGTCTACAAGAGAGCAATGACGAGCTGAATTTATAGATCTTGAAAAAAGGTGAGTAATAATAGCACTAGTACCTGCCAAGTGACAATTATTAGCTAAACAGTAAAATAAATCGTGAAAGTCAAAAAGTTTGGATCATGTCGGCGAAAATAAAAGAAAATAACAAAACAAATCACAATTATTAGTTAAAGACAAATAAATAAGAATATGTACATGAAGTAACGGCTTAAATGACATCTATGTGTCAGGGACAAGCTTCCATCCAATTTTCTTATAAATTAGCAAACAGTGTCTTTTAAAGTCAGATTCCCGAGCCTTAATGGTTGTCTTTCTCTTCGAAACTGTGTATGTAAAGTGCGAATCGTGTGATACACATATCCACTGGGATACATCTCAAGAGTCAATGATATGTCATCTAAAGACTCCTTACTCATGTCATCCCTAATGAATTTTATTTTATCTCATGTCATCTAAAGACTCCTTACTCATGTCATCCCTAATGAATTTTATTTTATCTCCGCGATTATCAGACACCATTCCTAAAGAACGACAACAAGTATTGCATGTGCAGCATGCACATTTATAACAAACACCTAATCGTTTAGCTCTTCTTTTCTTAGCATAGGTGTTTTTTCCTAAACCAAGCAGAAATGAAATAAAAGAGTCAAATGACTCACCTGCCAATCGGACTCATGCTTCAATAGAAATCCTATAATGATGCCAAAAAATTACTCTAACAGACAGTATAGCAAATAGAATTGTTCAATAAAATTATATAGTCTGTGTCAAAGCTAGGGTGAGCATCGGTCGGTTCGGTGGGTTAATCATTGATTTTTTAACCGAACAGAAATTATTTGGTTAAGTAAATAATCAACTGATTTGAACATATAATAACACATATCCATTATGTTGGGTTTCTAAGGTGTCCCAAGATCAATTTAAGCAAGAAATCATGTGAATACTCAAAGGAGAAAAGCGGAAATAATACTCACTTTGAACGGATTTTGGAGATGTTGAACACAAAAATTTTGGCCTCTTGAAAGTCTCCAATAACTCCTCTTTGAATTTGAAATCCAAGCTCCAAGCTTTGATGTTGATTCCAAGCTCAATGATAGATTTCCCTATCACCTTAGATGATTCTTTGATGTGTGCTAGCACTTGAAAAATTGCTACAATTTTTCTTCTTGGAAGTGAAGAATTCGGCCAAGGCAAGGGAGAGGGGTTTTGGGTGTGAATGAGAGAGGAATAGATGAAGTGAAAGACTTGTGTAATTGATTTCAAAAACCAAAAAATAATGATATACCAAAATATCTAATATTAGGTAGTTGTCTGTCATTCCATCAACTTGGAGTATTTTATAAGTCTTCAACAACTCACCTAAACCGATCAACAAAAAGTTAATTTGAATGACAAGTGATGTGACTTGTGATGTGACATGTGGGCCCCACTTGATTCAAAATCCGAGTGGGCCCGCAACACATCCGGGCTCGGGTTCGCTAATTCCGAATTAACAAATTTTCCGTTGCGACGTAATTAAATCAAATTTAATTAAATAATCATGCCTAGTAAATTACTATTCACGTTGCTTGCGAATTAATTCTAAATTAATTCGTTCGCCCGAATTAAAATCTAATTTTAATTCGGTTATGAAATCTAATTTCATTTAATATATCAAATATATTATTTTATAGATTAATTCTAAATTAATCGTTCTCTATCTTCAAATAGTATTTTATCCTAGATAAAATCTCTCCATAATTAATCCTAGATTAATTATGTTCGAATCATACGTCATCGGTGAATCTTCGAGAAGGACCCATGAGATCCATGGATATGTTGGTAGTAAATTCGGTCGTCGGACTATCCGAACACGTACGTACCTAGTACTACGTTTTTACCGATTTACGAGACATGGTTGGCTTCTAGCAAAGCACCGTGCCTACCCAATTCTCCAGAAATATTCTTAAAGGAATATAAAATCTATGTCAGACGTGGTAATATAGTATTGCGTATTGTGATCTAGTATCGGATGTCACATGCAAGCTTGGGGCTGGAATAGTGTCTGCCCCGTACGAAGCATATATCGGATCACAAGCAACTAGTCTCTTTAATCGGATAATCATGACCTTTTTATATTATCCCGATGGTTGCAACCAATTAGAGTACCAGTTCCGTATCCCTGCGTGATCATCATCTCCATATGACTGAAGAGATACTTAAATGTCTTGACATCACACCCAATACACTACGATTCTCAATAAACCCAGAAGAGGCATACACAGAACCTGTTAAAGTCCTGGACGACCAAAACCAAAGCGTATTGATAGTCACAAGTACTAGCGATGCAAGTCTCAGGTTAAGACCAAATACACCTACCCTGATGCGGATTCCCATAGACATATAGTCATACTACCAATGGGATTCCGCGGGGTCTATCCAGAGCGAAGCTATTTCCGTACCATCGGTAAACACAACCTCCTATCACACTTGCATAAACATCCAATACTTAAATATATGAGAACTATGTTGTTACGCTTCCATAACACGCACAAGTGCAATACTAGTCTATTTCGCATTATCGATGTCCAGTCTCGATAACACTACGATTAGGGATATTTAATGATTAAACCTTTATGGATTGATATTGTCTCATATCTAATAATTCAGAACTAATCATAAGGACTTTTATCATTTATATATATTTAAGTAATCAAATTACAAAATGATAAAATGCATTTTCATTGTCACATAGTTAATTTGTACAAAACCATAATGTCTTTTAAAAATAGTGACGTTATGGGTCATAATTGTCCAACAATCTCCCAGTTGGCCTATAGTCAGTCACTCAAGCATCTAACACCTGAACTATGTACATGTCACTCAACTTTTGCTGAGGAATAGCTTTCGTCAGCGGATCTGCAATGTTGTCCTCTAATGCGACCTTCTCGATCTTCACATCGCCACGATGTATGATCTAACGAATCAGATGGAAACGTAGAAGAACATGCTTGGATCGTTGATGAGATCGCAATTCCTTAGCCTGCGTTATAGCCCCGTTATTGTCACAATACAATGGAACGGGCTCAGCTGCTAACGGAACTACTCTTATTCCAATTAGGAATTTACGGATCCAAACTGCCTCTTTTGCTGCTTCAGCTGTAGCAATGTACTTCGTCTCTGTTGTTGAATCGGCAACAGTCTCTTGCCTGGAAGATTTTCAGTTTACTGCTCCATTATTCAAACAAAATATGTACCTGGATTGTGACTTACAGTCGTCTTTATTGGTTTGGAAACTTGCGTCGGTATACCCAGTTACCTCAAGTTCTCCATCTCTATAGATTAAGAAAGCATCCTTAGTTCGTCTAAAATACTTAAGGATATTCTTAACCGCCATCCAGTGACCTTCACGTGGATCGGCCTGATAGCGACTACACATGCTCAAAGCATACGAGACATCAGGTCGTGTACATATCATGGCATACATGATCGATCCGAATGTCGAGGCGAACGGTATCTGACTCATGTTGTCTCTCTCATCTTGAGTTTTAGGACACATGTCCTTAGATAGAGTGACGCCATGTGACACTGGCAATAGTCCCCTCTTAGACTGATCCATGTTGAATCTCTTCAACACTTTGTCAATGTAGGTGCTCTATGAGAGTCCAAGCAGCTTTCTAGAGCTATCCTGGTAGATCTTTATTCCTAGAATAAAGGCTGCTTCTCCCAGATCTTTCATGGAGAATTTTAATGAAAGTCAAGTTTTCACCGACGTTAACATGGGAATGTCATTGCCAATAAGCAATACATCATCAACGTAAAGGACAATGAATGTCAATGTGTTTCCCACTAACCTTCTTATATACACAATGATCATCCTCGTTTTGACGAAATCATATTCTTTTATGATCTCATCAAAACGTTGGTTCCAAGAACGCGATGCTTGCTTCAATCCATAAATGGATCGATTTAACTTACAAAACTTGTTTGCAAGTCTTGGTACAATAAAACCGTCAGGCTGTGCATATAAACATCCTCCAAAAGGTTTCCATTAAGGAAAGTGGTTTTGACGTCCATCTGCCATATCCGTAATCGAAATATGCAGCAATAGCAAGCATTATCCTAATGGATTTAATCATGGCAACGGGTGAAAAAATTTTGTCATAATCGACACCATGTCGTTGAGAGATACCCTTTCGCTACAAGCCTAGATTTGTACGTTTGTACGTTGCCATCCATGTCAGTCTTCTTCTTGAAAACCCATTTGCAACCAATAGGCTTTACGCCTTCTGGT